>CAJNDS010002635.1:595917-670917 GCA_905221605.1 Symbiodinium natans
CCTGCAAATCCTACAAACCCAAAAGCCCATCAACCCCGCGGGCCCTAAAACATAAAAACCTAAACCCAACAAACCCCAAAACCTATACGCACTATAAACCGCAAACGCCCCAGAGCTCTCGAGAATACACCATAGACACCATTGTAGACCCTGTAAACCTCTCTAAACCCCAAATTGGGATGTTCCCCCTATTAAGGACTAGGGGGAACATCCCAGCCTATACATGCTAGGGACCCTCTAAAACCCCGATAAACCCCTACACCCCATAAGCCCCATAAACCCCAAAAAACCCAGCTTTCCCGAGCATGAACCATGGTACACTAAACCCTAAACCCTAAACCCCAAGCCCTAGACCCTAAACCCTAAACCCTAAACCCTAAGCCCTAAACCCTAAACCCTAAACCCTGAGCCACGCTGCAAGGCGACACCTTGAGCCGCTGCATGGAGACCGCCGACATGGACAGGCGGTGCGTGCGCGGCGACAGCGGCGCCTGGGCCGAAGGCTTCGGAAGGGTTAAGGGTTTAGGGTTTTAGGGTTTTAGGGTTTTAGGGTTTAGGGTTTTAGGGTTTAGGGTTTAGGGTTTTAGGGTTTTAGGGTTTAGGGTTTATGGGCTTTTTGCACCCCTCCCCCCCTCCCCCTCCCCCTTAAACCCCAGGCCGGGCGACAGTCGGATTCGGCAGCTTCGGTGGCGTTGGCAACTTGGAGGAGACCTCATCGAAACTCACCCTAAACCCTAAACCCTAAGCCCTGAAACCCTGAAACCCCTAAACCCTGAAACCCTAAACCCTGAAACCCTTAAACCCTAAACCCTAAACCCTAAATCCTAAACCCTAAACCCTTGGCATGGGCCCTGAACAGGGGACCCCCTTATATACCCCGTATATACCTTGTAACATCTGAAGGGCCCATGTCGCCCACGGTAGGTATTACTTGTACAGAAATGTTCTCGATTTTTTTTGCAATTTACAGAACCTATGTAAAGAAGATGCTGGAATCCACACAATTTATGGAATTTATGTACAGAAGATTCTAGAATTGATAACACTGATGGGACTTCTGGACTTGTTTGACTCATCGCATCACTCGTTTCGCGTCCCATGAATGTGACGTTACGCAGATGGGCGATGTTGTATCCTGATTGGGTCCCTGGAAGTGGAGAAAAAGAACAACTCCGGAAACTGTTCAGCGGGATCACCTGAATTGTTCCCCGTCACTTGTGACCAAAAAAACGGGCGACGCGAGATTTCGGCGAGGAAACCTTCTGAGTTTCTTCAAGGCCCCCCCCCCCCCCCCCCCCCACACTGAAGGACAGCTCATTTGCTATGCCAGTAAACATTCAGCATGAATCCCTAAACTTCTCTACATGTTCACCTGGGGTGTGGATGTTCAGGGACTTGTTTGAGGATTCGAGGTGGCCGGGCTGAGATTGGGGGCGTTCGGAGTGCACTTTCGCGCTCGTCGAGACATACCGCAAAAAGCCGGAGTCTTTCCACTCCAAGCAGGGAGGTTGGAGATGCAGGTTCTTCTTCACTCCTCTTGGGACTGTCGTGAGCATAGGGTTTAGGGCTTAGGGTTCAGGGTTTAGGGACCAGAAGACAGGGCAGCCCACAAAAGGACCTTGCAACCGGGCTGCTTCGGAGGCGGTGTAGGCGGAGACTGCGCGCATCGCTGCGACTCTCCGCGCTCTCGTGCCTGGCGCGGTTCCGACTATGGAGGGCCTTGGAAAGCCCTCTCAAGGAATCGCCCGTCTTGCAGCTCGGAAATTTTCTGGCTCACACCGGCCCGATCCAACTTCGTACAAAATATACATGCCTCGAAGGAATAGAAAGGTGTGCTGCGGACTCCCAAATCAAGCCGAGTCTAAACCCAAAAACCCTGGGCCCTAAACCCTCAACCCTAAACTCTAACCCCTAAACCCAAAAACCCTGTAAACCCTACTAATTCGGCCCTAAGCCCAAAAGCCGTACAAAGGCGCTTCTGGGATTTGGGAGTCCGTTATTCGGCCCTAAACCCTAAAGCCGTAACAAGCGCTTTTGAAAAATTTGGGAGTCCCTTCCTACCAATGGGCACCTCCTCGCATCGTAGCCACCAGGGCCGCTCGTGGGCACTTGTATCCTTAGGGTTTAGGGTTTAGGGTTTAGGGTTTAGGGTTTAGGTTTAGGGAGTTTGGGGAGTTTGGGGAGTTTGGGGAGTTTAGGGAGTTTAGGGAGTTTAGGGAGTTTAGGGGGTTTAGGGCCACGCAGGGAACCGTGAACTGGAAGCTAAAACCCAAGTCTAGATGCCCTTTTTGGATGGGAGCTCTTTTTCATAGGGGATTCTGCGACGATTGGGGTAGCAGGCGCGTGCCCTTTTTTCGTTTTCGAGCCCCAAATGGCCGCACCACCACTTGTTGGAGGAACCATGGCTTCGCATAGGGGGTCTTAGCACTGAGCCGGGAAACCCTCGACCCCTAAAGCCCCAAAACAAGCGCCCGAAACCCCCTAACCCCGCCTGTGCCCTGATGCACCTCGCTACCGCAAGAAGAATGCAGTTCGAAGGCCCTTCAAGAACTGCCTACTAGACGTGCGCTCGCATCCCAAACCCCAAGATTTCTTGCGCGCCTCCTGCCCGACACACGTGACACGGGTTAAGGGGGGGGCCATGACTGACAATTGGGGGCGGAACAAGAACTGGGCTTCCGGCACAGGGCCTGGGGCCCATTGCACCGAAGCCAGGCTGCTTTTGTATGAGGCGTGTTACTATAAGCTGCCAATGAATTGAGCCATATGTAGAGCCAAGAACTTTAGGATGTTGCTGCCGTAGGGCCGCTCTCTTCGCGCTCGTTGCGGGGGGGGGGGGGGGTGTCTTTGACATTTGCTGATCCTCTCGTGATTCCAGGGAGTGGCCCGCATCCCCCCGCACGATTGATGACTGGAGCCAAAGAGGCACATCAGATTCGACATCAGAACTCGAAGCTCTTGTACTTCTGCAAGGAAAATTCTGGCAGCATCGGGAAAGGAATGGCAGTCTCCATTTTCTTCAAACACACTTTCACATCGCGATGCCCCAGGATGCTCCGCATGGTCTCTTGGGGGCTCATGGACGATGGTCGCCGGAGGTCGCCGGCAATTCCTTCCCGCGTCCGCGTTTCGAATCCTTCAAGGGGGGCGTCGCCGAAGTCCTCCAAGGCGCGGGAGGGAATTCTAGCCCTGCACGGGCGGGGGCGACCACCAGCATCTTCTTCGCGATCCTGAGAGAGGCACGTTTCCACTGCTTCACTGCTCTTTCACACTCAGTTGGCCATCTGAAGCGAGTAGCAGCAGCAAGCTTGTAGCAGAGCTGATTCTGGGGGGGGGGGGGTAAGGCCTATAAGGGACCCTTATAATCCGATTCCCCTATATAACCCCTACAAGACCTCCCTACATACCTAAGTAGCGCCTAAATAACCCCTAAACAACCCCTAGGGTCCCTTATACGGGTCCCTCCTTTCGTCCCTTAAATTCAGGCCCCGGCATGCTCTTCTTCGCTGCCATTCTGTCGGAGGGGATGTGCAGTATCCGACGCTGCCACCGTGTCTGGCAAGCTGAATCTCCTCACCGTCTTGCCTCATGAGGCTGCCAGGTAAGGTGAGAGCAAGCTGAAACCCTAGACCCTAAACCCGAAACCCTAAACCCTAAACCCGAAACCCTAAACCCTAAACCCTAACTCTGAGGTTTTGGCTTGATTGCCCTTGATCATGTCATGCTTCCACATCGTCTCCCCGGTCTCCTCTTGAACGCCATGGGAAGGGGTTTAGGGTTCAGGGTTTAGGGTTTAGGGTTTAGGATTTAGGGCTTAGGGTTTAGGGACTACACGCGAAGGACACAGAGGAGGCGCCTCATTCTGGAGCCAAATCTTCTGGGTAACTGGGTCCACCTCAGGCAATGTTGATCTAGTGGCAGGGCGCATACTCATCGAATCAACAAGTTCATGGCACGCACCAGATTGTGCGAAGCTGGGGTCATGACATATTCCACCCAAACATTCGAGTCGGAGATTTCTGCGTCCTAGCAACGGCATGGTGGAGCTTCTCTGCTGCGGCAACCGGATGAGTAACCCACACGACTGCCCAAGAAATCATCAGGTGACCGGGTCTTGCCCCTTGCTCTTGCATCCCTTGCGCATGTCCCACTCTTGCAAACCTATCAGTCGCCTCACTGGCGAAGAAAAAAAACAACCCTAACGCAAAACCCAAAACCCTAAACGCCAAACGCAAAACCCTAAACCCCAAACCCTAAACCCGAAACCCTAAGCCCCAAACCCTAAACCCTAAACCCTAAACCCTAAACCCCATCCCAGCCTTCACCCGCTGTTCCTGTCGCTTCCGAAAGTTGGTATCTACGGAGGCGGCGAGCTCCTCAATGGCGACGTCTGTCCGTTGCTTGGCCTCTTTTCCGTTCGGAAAATCTCTTGGCGAACTTAGGCAGGTTTGGGGTTTAGGGTTTGGGGTTTGGGGTTTGGGGTTTTGGGTTTGGGGTTTGGGGTTTGGGGTTTAGGGTTTAGAGTTTAGGGTTTAGGGTTTTGGCAAAGGGCAACCGGTCGCATCATCATATACCTTATGGCTATCTTTCATGTCTGCCGATGACTTCACCTATGCACAATATTTCTATCTTGCCATTTCTATAGAACACTACTCTTATGTTAACATCCTGTTCCTGTGCTGTATATTTGCAAACTTAAAAAATGAATAAATGACTATTCTTCTCTTGTTGGATCTTATTCTGTAAACAAAATGATTCTATACAATAGTACGCTTCTACACACTAATACCATGCTATACAATAATATTATTCACTACATTGTGCTTCGTAGGGCCTCATCGCCCAGCCACGCCGAGGCCCTCGTCTGGGCCTCCCAACTGCAAGTCTTTGCACCCGAAAGGACACACCACGCAGGGACGGTCAGATGGTTTGGGGGGTTTAGGGGCTTTGGGGGGTTTTGGGGGGTTTTGGGGGGCTTTGGGGGGTTTTGGGGGGTTTGGGGGGTTTTGGGGGGACAGTCGCGACGGCCCATGACGTGCGCATGGCATGTCTGCGATCCCTGCACCTCTTCTGGGAGAAACATTGGGCCTTTAACATGGTCCCTTACCTCCAAAAAGGGTTCTGAGGTATGGACCATTGGGGTGTACAGGGTATATAAGGGTTCCACTTTTCAGGGCCTATATTGAGGGACCATGTAGCTACCCTAAGAGCACCCGAGCCTGCAAGAACACGATCATTCACTTGTGACTCGGCTTCGATCAGATGTCGGAGGTTTGCTCGTGGGCATTTGGGGTTTGATGGTTTAGGGTTTAGGGTTTTAGGGTTTGCTGAGCCCTACAACCCCTTTATGATGTATGGGACACAGAAGAGATGATCTTTAACCCAACCTGCCTTAACAACTGAAGGGCTACGGAACATGTTTGATCTAGGAAGAACGAGCTTCTACTGGTAGCAAGTACGGTGCTCGTTGCCTTCTATGCCCTTTCCAGGACAAGGGTTTAGGGTTTAGGGTTTAGGGTTTAGGGTTTAGGGTTTAGGGTTTAGGGTTTAGGGTTTAGGGTTTAGGGTTTAGGGTTTAGGGTTTAGGGTTTAGGGTGTAGGGCCACATCCCTCCGCCTAGGGCTCCCAAAGCAACAAACAGCTGGGATCGGCTTGGGAAGGTGCGTAGAGCAATGGACCTACACCCTAAGCCCCACAAACCCTACAAACCCTATAAATCCTACAAACCCTATCTTAGTTGTCCAGTACCTAGGGGTTTTAAAGGTTAACCTTTGGGATTATAAGGGGAATATATTAACCAAAAAGGTTAAAGGTTACCTACTCTCCTACAAACCCTATGAAACCTATGAACCCTACAAACCCTATAAACCCTACAACCCCCATAACCCTAAAAAAACCCTGCAAACATAAACCCTTCTATAGCGACTCGCCACCATCCCTTCCAACACTTGCCCTGCCTGGTGGAGGTCCTGCTTGGTATGCGCACCGTGGGCATGGGTCCTCCGGCGTGATGCAAAGAAAGACTAGAGGGACCAAAGTAACCCTAAACTTGGGTACACACCAAACTACTACAATCCCCGATTAGGGTACCTGGAATCATAAGACCTTGCAGGACTCAAGTCCCCAAGGACATGGATTCAACTAGCAGTCCTTGCCGCAGTCCAGGGGCAAAGAGGTGGCAGCAAGGATGTGGCTGGGATAGTTGCTGTTGCTGGGGCGTTTGCAGGTTCAGGCACGCTTGCTGGTGCGGTGGTTGCTGCGGTGGTTGGCGCAGATGCTGGGATGGGTGCCGGTGGGAAAGAAGCTGGAGGGAAGGGAGGGAAGGACACAGGCCGAGGGACGGATGCAGGCGGAGGGAAGGATGCAGGGCGAGGGGCGGACGCAGGCGGAGGGAAGGATGCAGGGCGAGGGAAGGATGCAGGCTCAGGGAAGGACGTCGGCGGCGGGAAGGCAGCTGGCGGAACTGCGCCTGGGAAGGGCGGGAAGGATGCCGGTCGGTAGGATGCAGTTGGTGGCCGCTCTGGAGAAGGTGTTGAAGACATGCTCCTTGCAGCAAGGCATGCTGACGCAGGTGTGGAACTTCCCCCCTGGTGCCTATAGTAAGGAATGAGGGAATGAGGGCCCCATATATATATATATATATACATATATGTATGTATATATGTATGTATATATATATATACACATCCTTTAAGGGGTTGTATAGGGGACCCTAATTCCCTCATTCCCTACTAAGAACCAGCCAGACTTAGCTGGCAGCTCGTCACTCTCGGTCCTGTCAACATCAGAAGGTCCAGACACCTGTTGAGCAGATATTTAGGGACATCGGTTTAGGGTTTAGGGTTTAGGGTTTAGGGTTAGGGTTAAGGGTTAAGGGTTAAGGGTTAAGGGTTAAGGGTTAAGGGTTAAGGGTTAAGGGTTAAGGGTTAAGGGTTAAGGGTTAAGGGTTAAGGGTTAAGGGTTAAGGGTTAAGGGTTCAGGGTTCAGGGTTCAGGGTTTAGGGTTTAGGGTTTAGGGTTTAGGGTTTAGGGTTTAGGAGCACTGAAGCGCTCCACATGAAAGACAGACTATCACCATCATACCCAATTAGAATATAGAAGATGAACAGAGCAAGAAAGATTAGTATAACACTAAGCATAACCATGACATAGATCAAGAATATGATAGCATGTAGGCATAGTTTTCAAAACTGACAGGCTGCTGGTGGGCCTCTGGCAAGTCCCACGGGTCAACACATGGGATGTGGCCGCCAAGGCCTAGCAGGATAGAAAGAGAGGGAGCGAGCGAGCGAGCGAGCGAGCGAGAGACGCTGAGATGGTTGCTTTTGCGGACCTGCCCTAAACCCTAAACCCTAAACCCTAAACCCTAAAACCCAAGTGTGCGTTCATGCAGCGCTCTCGGCTGGAGGGCTTTTCGATACGATACAAATGTCTGCTGGCAATGCCACGCCTGCACCGTCGAACAGGTGCTCCGCTAGCATGTGCGCGCCCCTGAGCGCGGGGAGGTTGCCACTTAGGTCAGCTGCGTCACTGACCATCTGGGGGTTTACGAAGATAGAGGACCTTTTAGAACCTTGCGGACGAAAGGAACCCTAAAAGGGTTTATGGCTCATATACCTTGGAATTATAGTAGTCAGGGTATATGACCCCAATTTTAGGGTTCCCCAAGGAATAGGCCCCCCCCAAAATAGTAGGATTCCCTTCTAAGGTAGACCCCAATAAGGTACCCCTACTGTAATTTCGGAAACCCCCCATGTTACAACATCCGACAATGACGGCATCGCCACTCCCCACTTCCCCATGGACCATACCTTGGCACTTTTGGTGCTTGGGCGCGGAAAGTAACCAATCCCCTCCCCTATTGTTAACCCCCCCCCCTCGCCCCTCAATTTCAAATACTCCCCTGTACTATAAGCCCTGAACCCTAACCCCCAAACCCTAAACCCTACACCCGGATAATGGGAGTACTTCATTTTTAGGGGGTAGGGGGGCGGGTGTGATATTAGGCGGAGGGGCTTACCGAGCTTGCTGCTGATCACGGACCCACGCCAACCAGGGTCTCCAGGTTTCCACCTGTAGGGCACTTGGGGTTCAGGGCTTAGGGGTTTAGGGCTTAGGGTTTGGGGTTTAGGGTTTAGGGTTAGGGTTTAGGGTTTAGGGTTTAGGGTTTAGGGTTTAGGGTTTGGGGTTTAGGGTTTAGGGTTTTGGGGTTTAGGGTTTAGGGCAGTTTCGCGAACCCAGGGGTCTCGGCTCCTGGCTGCAGTTGCGCAAGGCTGTCGCCTCTTGAGCGAAACCCTAAACCCTAAGCCTCAAACCCTCAAACCCTACAAACCCTCAAACCCTAAACCCTTATAAACCCTGTTAAACCCTATAAACCCTACAAATCCTCGAACCCCTAAACCGGAAACCCGAAACCCTAAACCCTAAGTCACGGCACCCTCTACTCAACGCCTCCGAGCTCAGCGTGGGGCCGTTCCCGAACACAACGAGGCCACGCCGCGCGCCTAGGTGCAAACCCTAAACCGTAAAACACTAAAACCCTAAAAAATACTTAGACACTACCTAAACCCCGAAAAGCACTAACTACCTAAACCAGAAAAGCCCTAACACCCTAAACCCTAAAACCTTAAACCCTAAACCCTACAACCCTAAACCCTAAACCCTAAAGCCCTGAACCCGAAGAACCCACTCTATTCGAGGGACGCTCCAAGCTTCGAGGGCTCTTTCGCGGGATTCGGCCGAGGGGCCTATACCCTACAAGCACTAAAACCCTAAGACCCTAAGACCCTAAAACCCTAAAACCCTACTGTAAAACCCCAAAAGCCAAAAACCCTAAACTCTAAAACCCTAAACCCTACCGAGGAGCGGGTGAGCAGGACGTTGACCCGGCGCGGGTCGCGCATGAATCCGACCTCAGCTTCCAGGATTCGACAACTTCCCCTGGAAACTCCATTGCTACATTCGCTGGCTTGGACACGGTGGTGGAAGCATAAATAGATACAAATGTATCCATATACATACTTATATATGTATATAAATACATAATACATATATATATATATTATTTATTTGTTTACTTAATTATACTTATACAGAACGGTATTTCTACACACATATCCATATATACACATATGCCTATACATTTTCACATACATATACTTATAAGGACCACATGTACTTTGTGTTGCAAATAAATAAGCCCAGATCAACTAAAAAAAGCTACAGATACATACACATATGTCTTGTGTGTATTTCCCTATTGGCAGATTCCGGAGGCGGCCATGCAGCATTTTTGTTCACCGAGCCCCCTGCCTTGAAGTGGGATCTTACCTTGGCCAAGATGGCTTGGAGGTGCTTATGAGATTGGGGTTCAGGGTTTAGGGTTTAGGGTTTAGGGTTTAGGGTTCAAGGTTTCGGGGGCCAGAAGTCTGAGGAAGAATGAGGAACCCCTTCCTGGGACAGGCCTTTGCTAAAAACACATCAACCTTGGGGTGGGATCTCTATATAAGGAGGCTTTCCTAAACCCTAAACCCTATTGGGGTCCTTATTGTAAAGGAATCCTACGATTTGGGGGGTCTGCCCACCAACATGGAAGAGGCTCTAAAAGGAAGCCGATCTGCCCTCACCCATAGATCATGAAGCTCTTCGTGGATTATGGGTTTGGGTTTAGGCAAAGATCCTACCTCACACGGGGTTTCGTAAAAATAAGGTTACCCCTTGTATACCCAAAATAGAATATCATCCCTTTAAGGGGACCCCGAAAAAGGGTACCCCTATTTTCGGAAACCCCCTACATGACTCCAAGTGTCTAGAGCCAATCAGCGGCCACCACCCCCCAAAAAACCCAACATCCTTCGCAGTTCCGGGCTTTGCACATGTGCCTGCGCGCGCGTGCCCATTTTTGTCACGGATGCTTAAAGCGATAAGAGAGCGCAGCATGGAACACGAGTACACCGGCGCACCCCTTGGTGCGCCGGGCAGATCATTTCGCTGCCTCCCTTTTTGCAGCCGGACTGAGGGCGTTGCCGGAATACTGCTGATCCCACTTCGCTCCATCTCACGCTGCCTCCCTAAACCCTAAACCCGAAACCCTAAACCCTAAACCCGAAACCCTAAACCCTAATCCACGAAGAGCTTCATCCCCGCCCGGTTGAGGCGGTCGATGAGGACTTGGCCGAGGGCAAACGACGGCGTCAGCACGCCTCCCTTGGCACAGCCTTTGGGTCGAAATGAACCCTAAAAAGGGTTTAGGGTTTAGGATTTAGGGTTTAGGGTTCATATACCATATAATCGGAAGTATAGTCGTATAGGGTATATAAAGGGTTTAGGGTTCATATACCTTGGTAGGAATATTACAGTAGTATAGGGTGAATGACCCCAAACCCTAAACCCTAAACCCTAAACCCTAAACCCTAAACCCTAAACCCTAAACCCTAAACCCTAAACCCTAAACCCTAAACATGTCGTCTCCAAGGAGCCCTCCCTTTCCAGGGCACAGCAGAGTGCGCACTCGACCGACATGAGGGCCGTGGACTTGTATCCCGGATCCCCACACTTGCCGCTCTGTACCTGCACCACGGTTTAGGGTTTAGAGTTTAGGGTTTGGGGTTTAGGGTATAGGGTTTAGGGTTTAGGGTTTGGGGTTTGGGGTTTAGGGTTTAGGGTTTGGGGTTTAGGGTATAGGGTTTAGGGTTTAGGGTTTAGGGTTTATGGCTTAGGATCTAGTAATTTAGGGTTATGGGGTTTAGGGTTTAGGGTACTATGTAAAAATATTATCATTAAGTATTCATAACAATGTAAAAGATGATGTTGAACACTGACCCAGGTACATGGGCAACCACCTTGAGGGGAGCCTTGCTGGCCTCTTTGTCAGCGAGGGCGATGGTCTTGACTTGGAAGTAGCCCTCCTCCATCCCTAAACCCCAAACCCCAAACCCCAAACCCTAAACCCTAAACCCTCAACCCTAAACCCTCAACCCTAAACCCTAGACCCTAGACCCTAGACCCTCAACCCTAAACCCTAAACCCCAAACCCCAAACCCCCTCCTCCATGCTCTGGCGGTCCGGGCCCTGGCCCGGTACAGGCAGCACGTAGCGCGTGAGGAACCACCTTGGGGACGAATGATGAACCCTGAAAAGGTTTAGGGTTTAGGGTTGGAGTTTAGGATTTAGGGTTTTGGGTTTAGGGTTTAGGGTTTAGGGTTTAGGGTGTAGGGTGTAGGGTGTAGGGTGTAGGGTTTAGGGTTTAGGGTTTAGGGTTTAGGGTTTAGGGTTTAGGGTTTAGGGTTCTTATACCTTCAGAGGAATTATCGCCGTGCCCAAGGCACCGGCTGGGAGGCAGCCGCAGAAGGAGGAAGAAGAAGTTCAGGACCAAGACCGTGATCCAGGCAGCGAGGGCCGAGTCGGCCAGCAGGGCCTAAACCCTAAACCCTAAACCCTAAACCCTCAACCCTCAACCCTCAACCCTCAACCCTCAACCCTAAACCCTAAACCCTAAACCCTAAACCCTAACCAGCAAGGCCTCGCCCACACTGCAGGTTTGGCCGTAGGAGTAGCCGGAGAGCGCGTTGCTGCGGCGCACGTTCCGGACATTGATGGGTGCCATGACCTTGGGGAAATGAACCCTAAAATTGGGGCCCTGTACCCTAATAATGCAATAACTCCTCTTATGAGGTAAATATGAACCCGAAACCCTTTTAGGGCCCTATACCCAAAACTACTCTCGCTCCTACTATGAGGTAGATATGAAACCCTAAACCCTAAACCCTAAACCCTAAACCCCAAACCCTAAACCCTAAACCCTAAACCCTAACCCTAAACCCTTTTCATGTCGTCCCCAAGGGGCCCACGGCATGATCCACTGATCCACCAGCGGCTCGTATCCGGGCAGCTGGTCGATGCTGCCTCCGTCGCAGGTGTCGGGTCCTGCCTGGCCGCCTGGCGGATCCAAGCCATACCTTGGGACCCACATGAGCCCTAAAATTGGGGGGGGGGGGGGGGGGGCCATATACCCTGCACTATACATAAGGTAATATGAACCCTAAACCCTAAACCCTAAACCTTAAACCCTAACCCCTAAACCCTAAACCCTTTCAGGGTCCACTTCACCCCCAAGGTACGGTCGAATCAGGGCATCGTAGTTCTCAACGTCCTTGGCCTGGTACATGTGCATCAGGCTGTGCAAGGTGCCACCACCTTCGGGGACCGATTCTGATCCCTCACAACTGGGGTCATAGACCCTCTACTACTACAACCCCTACTTTAGGCAGATGAACCCCTACAGCCCCTTCTTTAGGGTTCATGAGTGGTCCCCCAAGGTCTATACCCTATGCTACTGCACCCCCTACTTTAGGTAGATGAGCCCTTAAAGCCCCCGTACTGTAACTAACCCCTACTTACTGTAAGTATATAAACCCTTCAAGCCCTGCTATAGAGCTCATAATGGTTAACCCCTACTTTAGGTAGATGAACCCTCGAAGCCCCTGCTATGGGTTTTAGGGTTTAGGGTTTAGGGTTTAGGGTTTAGGGTTTAGGGTTTAGGGTTTAGGGTTTGGGGTTTAGGGTTTAGGGTTTAGGGTTTAGGGTTTAGGGTTTAGGGTTTAGGGTTTAGGGTTTAGGGTTCAGAAGTGGTCCCCCAAGGTACTGAAGCCCCCGGAGGCGTAGACGAAGCTCCGGATGGCGCTGCAGTCTGCATCCTTGTGGGCCAAGCGAACCCTGACTACTCTAATTCCTACTATAAGGGAATATGAACCCTAAACCCTAAACCCTAAACCCTAAACCCTAAACCCTAAACCCTAAACCCTAAACCCTAAACCCTAAACCCTAAACCCTAAACCCTAAACCCGATCGTCCCCAAGGATCATGGCGCTTGCGCATCTCCCTCGCGGCCATGAGCGCTCCCAGGTCCGAGGGGACGCTGTCCTTAAGAGGATAGGGTTTAGGGTTTAGGGTTTAGGGTTTAGGGTTTAGGGTTTAGGGTTTAGGGTTTAGGGTTTAGGGTTTAGGGTTTAGGGTTTAGGGTTTAGGGTTTAGGGTTTAGGGTTTAACCCTCAAAGGGTGTTGTGGTTACACCTTGAGGGGGTTAGTAGCAAGACGGTATATGATCCCAACTTTTAGGGTTCAGAATTTGTTCCCCCAAGAAGCAAAGCCGCAGCTGTGGAGGATCAGCGCCTTAGACCTAGAATTCATGGTTGGGACAATTAAAAAAAGATTAGGGTTTAGGGTTTAGGGTTTCTATTCCTTATTGGGCTTAAGCACCCTTAAACATGTAAAATGCTACCCAACCATGACAAAGAGACTGCTTGGCGACAGCATCGTAGCGCTCGGCGGAGGTCTTGATGAAAGGAACCTCTGCAGTGATGTCGATGTAGCAGCCTTGGGGGCCCCTCCCCCTTTGGGACGAAATGAGCCCTAAAATTTGGGGTCATATACCCTGACTACTATAATTCCTATTAAGGTATATGAGGCATAAACCCTTTTAGGGTTCATGTCGTCCCCAGTTCCTGACCTACGGCTTAGTGGGAACTACCCCTCAACGAGAAGGTACAACCCATGCAAAACTCTACTATAGGGGCCTTAATGGTTAGAATAGGGTTTTGGGGGGATACTCTAAAACAAATTTGAAGGGGACCGAACGGGAACCCTGTTCGTAATTCTTCCGACCCGCATATTAGGTACAGAGCGTTTAGGTTTAGGGTTTAGGGTTTAGGGTTTAGGGTTTACGGTTTAGGGTTTAGGGTTTAGGGCTTAGGGTAAAGAGGGTAAGTCCCAGGAACATCCTGTGGAGGCACAGGCTTCCACCACGGGCAGCGCCTTGTCGCTGTATGGGCTGCCGGCGAAGTTCATGATGACCTTCGTCTTCTTCGCCAGCTCCACGAGCTCATCCTAGCCGAGATAGACATCCGTCACTGATGTATGCAGACACACAAAGAAGGGTTTTAGGGTTTGGGGTTTGGGGTTTGGTGTTTAGGATACATGTGTCTAAACTATCCCCCCCCCATTCAGTGAGATGTCTGCATTATGAACCTTACGTCGAGTCATCAGCTAGCACATGTGCAGGCGAGCTCATGTATCGCAAAGCAGATTTTGATGTCGTCTCTGGCAGACTGTTGTCCACCGTTATAAGACCCGGTCCTATACCCTCAACCCTAAACCCTATACGCTATCTCCAAAGACCCTGAAAACCCGAAACCCCTAAACCCTAGAACCTAGTTCAAAAGACCGTTAACCCCAACCCGCAGATCTGGTCCAATCCGCCTTCGGGAAACAATGTGATCTTCGACTCAGGTTGAAGCCGTGGTAGGTTTGGGGGGCCTCATTCCAAACTAAACTGCTTATGGCTCTAGAAGGACTTTTCGTGGATTCTGGGTAACCCTAAACCCTAAACCCTAAACCCTAAACCCTAAACCCTAAACCCCAAACCCCAAGACCCAGCCCTGGAAGATTGAGGATTGGGGACTTCTCCATGGCAGGCGGTCCTTCGTGAGGTTCTTAGTAGGGAAGGGCGGGAATTTGGGTTAGGGTTTAGGGTTTAGGGTTTAGGGTTCAGGGTTTAGGGTTTAGGGTTTAGGGCTTCGGGCTTAGGGTTCAGGGTTGAGGGTTTCATATATAGGCCCTATACATGTACATACATACATACCCTTTATGGGATTCCATAGGGTGCCTCATTCCCTCAACTCCCTACGACGAAACCCAGCCGGTCCTTCTTGAGGTTCACCTTCAGAAGCTTGATGTCGGCTTTGGTGGGCAGGCCGGCTCGCGTGGCCTCAAGCTTGGCGAGGTCTCGGCCGGCCATGGCCCAGGACACCTGGGGCTTAGGGCTGTAGGGTTTTGGGGTTTAGGGGTTTAGGGGTTCAGGGAGGAACTCCCTTCCTCGAAGACCCGCGGCTGATTTAAGGCAAGACCTGCCTTGTCGCCATAGCTTGCCAGATACTCGCATGCCAGCTTTCCAGTGAAGCCCGTTGCTCCCAGCACGACAACGTCAAGCTGATCTGTCATTGTCGGACAACAATACCCCACACTGCGTACACACTGGCTAGGGGAGCAAGATTTGAGCACGAAGACGAGCATGGAACATGATGGCCAAAAAGCTTGTGTCCGTGCAGCTCTCAACAACAAAGTTCTTGTACGCCCTCATAAGTCACATATACATACATACATATATACATATATATATATATACATATGCACATCATATCACATCATATTGTAGAATGTCTACCCTAAAACCCTACACCCCTAGACCCTAAAAGCAAAAACCTTAAACCTTGAAAGCTCCAAGCCTGCAAAACCCTACCTAGGCCTAAACCCTAGAGACCCCAAAAGGTCGAAGATCCTAAGCCGAAGGAGCGGGCGGGGATGAGGGAACCCAGGGGCAGCGTTTGGGGTTTGGGGTTTGGGGTTTAGGGTTTAGGGTTTAGGGTTTAGGCTCTAGTAATTTAGGTTTAGGGTTTAGAGGTTAGGGTATGTAGGTATCCGAATCCGTCCCCTCCCCTTCCTCTTGGACAGGGCGCAGTGGAGGCGAGAATCAGATCTCGCTCGGCCCCCTGCGCCCAGAGGACTCGTGTGCGTCACTTCAGGTTTAGGGTTTAGGGTTTGGGGTTTAGGGTTTAGGGCTATGGCCAGCGATGAGGAATTGGGAACTCTACCTGAACTCTAAACCCTAAACCCTTGACCCGATAGACCCTAAACTCTAAACCCCAATGTTTAGGCCTCTACGCTCAACCCAAAATAAACATGGGAGACGAGCGCTCATATGGAGGTCTCGGAAGTTAGGGGTACTTTATTGAGGTCCTGATTATCAGGGAAGCCTACCAAAACAAAATGGCTTTGAAATTCGTGTCGACTCAAATGGTGGAATCTGCACATAATCTACTATTTGGGGGTCTATGTCTATGTTCGGGGTCCCTTCTTTTCGTAAGCTCCCACAAACCCTACACCCTACACCCTACACCCTACACCCTAAACCCTAAACCCGAAACCCTAAACCCTAAACCCTAAACCCTAACCCTAAACCCTAAACCTCATCCTGGGCGGATCATGGCCTGGAAGCCGTCAACGGTATCCACCTCAGACCGCAGCGTGCCGTGGGTCATATTTCCGCCGGGTTAAGGGTTTAGGGTTTAGGGTTTAGGGTTTAGGGGTAGGGTTATCCTAAACCCTAACCCCAAACGCTGTATAGGGAAGTTTTATGACCCTAACCCGAAACCCCTCTACAAGGATGTTTACGGCATAGGGTTTTCAATTTGGGGTTTGAGATTTAGGGGAGAAGGGGGCACTTATCGCTCTACTACTAATTTGCGCTTTGTAGCTCTTGCTGAATCTCAGGAAAAACCTTGGGGACCAAATATACCCTATACTACTATAATTCCTATTAAGGTCGTATGAACCATTAAAACCCTTTTAGGGTTCATTTTGTCCCCAAGGACGGGTGCCAACATTAAGAAAAAAAACGCGTGTCTCAACCAAGCAATGAACTCTTCCATGACCTCTGGCTGTTGCTTGATGCCCTAAACCCTAAACCCTAAACCCCAAACCCTAGACCCTAAACCCGAAGCCCACTTCCTTAAAATCAACACCCCCCCCCCCCAGTGGTCGGGTGGGGAAACAGAACTCTGGGCCCCAGACTCGCAAGCCGGGGAGGCCCAACTTGGCAACTTCCCGCTGCAGCAAGGCCTCTCCCCACAAGGCGGGATCTATTGTAGGGTGGGTTTATAGGTTTTTGTTGGGTTTTTTTTTTTTGGGGGGGGGGGGGGGGGGGGGGGTTGTAGGTTTTTTTTGGGTTTATACAGGATTTCTAGGCCTCTCACAAGACGGGATTTCTTGTGGTGGGTTCGGGGGCGAGGTTTATAGGGTTTAGGGTTTGGGATGGTTTGGGGCTGAGGGAGTTGAGGGAGTTTAGGCCTCACACCACAAGCCGGGATCTTTGTGGTATAGGGTTCGTAGGGTTATTGGGTTCCTTTGAGGGTTATAGGTTTTTTGGGTTTTTGTTGGGTTTTTTGTAGGGTGGGTTTATAGGGTTTTTTGGGGGGTTGTAGGCTTTTTTTTCGAGGTTATAGGGTTGATGTAGGGTTTCTAGGCCTCTTGCCACAAGACGCGATCTCTTGTGGTGGGTGAGGGGTAGAGGTTTAGGTTTCGGGTTAAGGATGGTTTAGGGCTTCGGGCTGAGGGAGTTGAGGGAGTTTCGGCCTGTCACAAGACGGGATCTTTGTGCCATAGGGTTCGTAGGGTTACTGGGTTCTTTTTGGGGGGTTATAGGGTTCTTTTGGGGGGGTTATAGGGCTTTGTTGGGGGTTAG
Organism: Symbiodinium natans; assembly: GCA_905221605.1. Taxonomy (NCBI): domain Eukaryota; class Dinophyceae; order Suessiales; family Symbiodiniaceae; genus Symbiodinium; species Symbiodinium natans. Next base: position 613,213 of record CAJNDS010002635.1, read on the forward strand.
GGGGTTTATTTAGGTTTCTAGGCCTCTCACCACAAGACGGGATCTCTTGTGGGGGGTTTGGGGTAGAGGGTTTATGATAGGGCGTCAGGTTTAGGATGGTTTAGGGTTCGGGCTTGAGGGATTAGGGCTTAGGGAGTTTAGGGAGTGAGTTTAGGCCTCTCACCACAAGACAGGATCCCAGGGGTCTAGGGTTTCCAGGGTTTATAGGGTTCATAGCCTCACCTTCCCCGCCAGGGTTTAGGGCTTAGGGTTTAGAGTTTAGGGTTTAGGGCATCGCATCAGCCCTCAAACAACAAGGCACCCTGAGCCTCCACTGCCGACATTGGGGGGGGGGGGGGGGGGGGAGCTTCCGAAAAGAGGGGTACCCTTTTGGGGGTGCCTAGAAACGGCTGACTTATAGCATCGATTGCGGGACCCCGATTTTTTTCGGAGAAAGACCTGAGCCTCAAACCCACTTTCCTGGCAAGAATCAAGCCAGCCTGCTGCGCAGAATAACCGGTGATGATGCCAATCTGCCAGCGATCTCTCCCGGTTTCCGAAGAGTTTAGGGTTTAGGGTTTAGGGTTAGGGTTTAGGGTTGGTTTAGGTTTTAGGCTTAGGGTCTAGGATTCCGACAGCTTGCTTTCAAAACAGGGACATCTCTCCGGCATCAAGTTCTCTGACGGCCACAAACCTTTCAGCCTGAAGTTTTTTTTCGGAATTCCTGGCATCTCCAGGCGTGTTTACGTAGGGTTTAGGGTTTCGGGTTTAGGGCCCTACGCCCCTGCACCCTAAACCCTAAACAGCCGCATGGAGCCCTGCGTTTCAACGCCCCCCAGTGCTGTAGCGGGCCTGGCTGGCCGCAGTGCCTTCCAGCAAACATCGCTTCAGGACGGCCAGGAGGACCTCTGCCTGCCCCCCCCCCCCCAAATGGGTCCCGAAAGCCACCATTCAGGGTTTAGGGTGTAGGGTCTAGGGTTTAGGGTTTAGCTATAAAGCATTGGAAATTATCAGTTCTGGGCCCTTCTTCCCCCAGTTATGGGGCCTCCATAACCAGGGCACCCACAAAGACAGAGCTCTTTTTTTACCCTAAACCCTAAGCCCTAAACCCTAAACCCATAAAATCCTAAACCCCAAACCCTAAACCCTAAACCCTCCCCTGGCAGAGTCACAGCACACCTCGCGGTAGTTGGAGTGGCTACCTCCAAGGGCCCCCTCCTGCAGTTTAAGGGTTTAGGGTTTAGGGTTTGGGGTTTGGGGTTTGGGGTTTAAGGGTTTAAGGGTTTAAGGGTTTAAGGGTTAAGGGTTAAGGGTTTAGGGTTTAGGGTTTAGGGTTTAAGGTTTGGGGTTTGGGGTTGAGGGTTTAGGACCAAGGCTCATGGACTTCTCAGGTTTAGGGTCTTGGGGCTTAGGGTTTATTGTTTACCTGGGACTCAACTCTACAATTTAGAAATAACTACCCTTACTTGATAGGTGTAACCCAGAAAACCGTAAGTAAAGAGGGTCCCGGGCAGGGCTGAGGGTTTAGGGTTTAGGGTTTAGGGTTTAGGGTTTAGGGTTTAGGGCTTAGGGTTTAGGGTTTAGGGTTTAGGGTTTAGGGCTTAGGGTTTAGGGTTTAGGGTTTAGGGTTTAGGGCTTCAAAATGTGCTTCTCGGCAGTCCTCACCACTGTAAACGCCACACTCGACGAAGGCCACGTGGCATTCGGGCACGGGCCAAGGGAACCTCAAGACATCTTGGCTTAAAAACCCAACACCTTTTTGTAGGTTACCCAAGAATCCTGGAAGGGCTTTTGAATCAGAACCTACAAAAAAGTGTAGGTTTGGGTTCTTGAGATGAAGCTCAAGAGCGGCGATCGGCAATTGTTTTAAAGTGGGAGCTGTAGATTCCACATGTGACCCGCGCGGTTTTGATTCGCTGGCAGGAAGATGTGTGTCTCACTCTTTGGATAGTTCGTTCGGCATTTTTTTTTGGCCCCTTTTCCGATTCCATGGTGAACTGAGACCCTTCTCCGAAGTTTTTTTGCACATTCGCACATTCCCTTCCGACTTGAGCCTCGTCTGCCCTTCTCGTGATGCGCACAAGACACCTATCTGCAGCAAACTTCTTTGGCAGAGGATCTTCATGGGACGCCGTCTTTCGTGGACTTTTTCGCATAAAAGACACAGCTGTAGACTCGCACATTGGCTTCTACACGCAGCTCTTTGCATGTAAGGTCAGTTGACGTACGACATCACGGCTTTCAACGGCTGAGTGGCCGACCCGGGAATCGGCTCGCGCTGTGACATCTCCGCGCCATCGCGCACGGTCCCGCCGTAGAAGGCGTCGCACGGGAACCTGCCACAGGCAAATGGGAATCCCGGCTCCCATGCCAAGCGTCGGGCTTCCACCGGCTCTTCGTGTGTTCTGCCATAGTCCGTATACACGCTTTTGTCTCTGTATATATATATATATCTCTCTCTCTCTATGCACATATTTCTATATATATATATATATATATTTATATAATGTAGTAGAATATAGTATAAAATACAGTACAATATAGCATAATACGCATAAAATAAAACAAAATATAGTGTAATATGTAAATATGTATACAGATATGTATATAAAACCTATATACACATATATATATATATATATTATTTATTTATTTATTTACCTATTCCCTTTTGTACTCATGTTTCTGTTGACGTCTTGATTTTTTTGCTTTAAAACGCATGCCGCGCACCGTGAGATCGAGGGGTGCATGCGCTGCTGCTCGTCCAGCTGGACGAAGCCGCTGCCTTGCAAAGTGGACTTAGGGTTTAGGGTTTAGGGTTTCGGGTGAGTCATGTATGAGGGCTTCTCGGGTTTGGGGCTTAGGCTGTATGAGGGTTTAGGTTTAGGGTTGAGGATGTGTGTGGGATAAGGGTTTAGGCATATGAGGGCTTAGGATAGCTTTGGGTTTAGGATCTTTTCTTGTGAAACGAACCTTAGATACAGCAACCAGAGAAGGCCCTCCACATCACATGGAATGCACGGCTCTCCCTCTCCGCTCCGGCCGCCGACCCTGGGAGACGATCCCATCTCGCACGAAGCGCCTCCGAGGGTGGAAGGGTGTATCCTTGTTAGCAATAGGGGGTATATGCGGGACCTAAACCCCCACTTAACAGGGAATAAGGGCACTACTTGGCATCCTAGTTTAAGGGGGGGAGGGGGATGGATGGGCAGAGGGGCGCAGGGCGAGGGCCCTCTGGGAAGCGGGTTTGGGCATCTTCATTTCGAGGGAATCTGTGGCTGCCCCTGCTCTCTGCCTCATCACTAGGCCTATTCGGCAAGACATACCAGGACTGGGGATTCGTTTGTAAGATTCTTTGCCCAAACACGCGCGCACAGAGATAGAACAACTCCTCCAAGATGGCGTGTCTGAGATGACAGGGTTTAGGGTTTAGGGTTTAGGGTTTAGGGTTTAGGGTTTAGCGTTTAGGGTTTAGGGTTTAGCGTTTAGGGTTTAGGAATACTCTGCCTTGATAGCTGAGCTCCGGGCTCAAAGATTGAGACGCCGAGCTCCAGCTGCCTGGGCATCGAGAGTGGGCCAACTCTCCATTCAGTTCAACAGAAGTGTAGCATATGAATGTATATATATATACATACATATATATATATATATCTATATATATATATACATATATATATATATACATACAGATATTTTTTGCTTCTTTATATATTTATTCCTGCATTATATTCAATCTTATGTTTGTATTTGAGGAGAATGCGATGCAAATGCTAACAAGACCATCCCACCCTTCCCAAAAATCCGGACAACGGGAAGCTACGTCACTTGCTGCTTTCCTGGGGCTGCGCACACCGCCTTCGTGGATTTGATGGTGGCAGGAAGTTGCTTCTCGTCACCAACCTCGGGCTAGGGTTTAGGGTTTAGGGTTTCGGGTTTAGGGTTGACCCCTGCTCAGAGAGCACTCGGAATGGAGGCAGATCTAGTATGCAAGTGTGTTAAAGTGCAGCAACCGGCAAAGATGGGGTTGCTGAAGATGATGGCTCCTGTATCTTGGAGTCCCTATTTGAGTTCCTTAAGGCTTCTTTGAGGGTGCCATCATGGGGCAAAGAATTCTGAACAAAACCTCCCACTTGGCAACAACGCGCACCCTTTCTCGCCTAAGCCCTAAGCCCTTTGAGCACTAAGCCAAGGTTTAGGGTTTAGGGTTTAGGGTTTAGGGTTTAGGGTTTAGGGTTTAGGGTTTAGGGTTTAGGGCCAAAGTAAATCATTTGGGAACCCCGGCCCCCACCCCCTGCTGTTTTTCAGCCCACGCGGCCAGCGCAAACGCCTGGGAGCCCCAGTTGAGCGGCACGAAGAGCCCGGGCTCCACGCACTGCGCCGCCTTGAAGAGGGGGGGGGGTTTCCGAAAGTAGGGGTTTAGGGTTTAGGGTTTAGGGTTTACGGCTTAGGGCTTAGGGGTTAGGGTTTAGGGTTTAGGGTTTACGGCTTAGGGCTTAGGGGTTAGGGTTTAAGGTTTAGGGTTTAGGGGTTTAGGGGTTTAGGGTTTAGGGTTTAGGGTTTAGGGTTTAGGGTTTTGGGTTTTGGGGGTACGAGGGCTTAGGGTTTAAGGTTTAGGGGTATCTTCTTGGGGTCCCTTATGCTAAGGGAATCCTACTCTCTGTCGGTCCTGCATTAGGGGTCCCTTATTCTCGTAAATCGGTTTTAGAGGGGCTTCTTTTGGGGGGGGGGGGGGGGGAATGAACGAATGAACCCTAAGATTGGGGTCATAATCCATAAGCTACTGTAACCCCAATGAAGGTAGATGAGCCATAAACCCTTTAGGGTTCAGAATCTTGGTCCGCAAGGTTAGGCCTTAGGGGGTTTGCAACAGCAGGGGGGCGCTGTTTGTTATGACCTCGTCTTGTGTTTCCCCTCATTAGCTTCAAGCATCACAAGAAGTTGCTATGACTTTTCGGGCTCCGACTGCAGGGGCTTTAGGGGTTTATGACAGGCTTAGGGCTTTAGGGGGTTGAGGGCCTTGGGGCTCATGAGGGGTGTAGGGGGCTTTAGGGGTGACAATGCTACCGCTGGGTGCATTCCATCGCATATAATGCTTTGAGCAGCGTTGCGATGTGCGCTCCACTCCCTGCTCAGTAGGCCTCGTCCACGAGGAGGAGGGGTATCTCACCCAAGCCTTGCAACCTGAGCATACAGGGTTTGGGGTTAGGGTTTAGGGTTTAGTAGGCTTATACAGGAGAGGTGGAAGGTGCTCGCCCTTGCGCTACCTCCCCACAACACCTTTGGGGGAGCAAGTATCAACCCTTAAGGGCCTTACAGGGTTCATCTATCCCTGATAGGAATCATCGTGGTATAAGGTATATGACCCCAACTTTAGGGTTCATTTGGCCCCCAAGGTACCAGGCAAGACCGCGCACTTTTGATCCGTCGCTGGGTGCAGCGAAAACCAGACTTCCACAATGCGCAGGACCACGGACGCAAGCAATGCAGCATTCCGGCAAGGGCTATTAGGCCTTGTAATCCCCTAACCAACCCGATAAAGCGTCCTTTTAAGGGGTTATAGGGTATAATAGCCCATGTAGGTTCGCCTTGACCCTCCTACGAAGCTTCAACGGCTCGCTTGCATGTCTGGCGACGAAATAACATGGCCTTGGCCTAAGTGCGGCGCATGCTATGTGGAAGTTCGCATGTGCAGCACTCAGGTGCAGGGGCCACGTGCTCTCTTCTCAGATCTGACAACTGACATCCCAAGGGGATGAGCTGAGTGCATCGTGACAAAAGGAGCACGTGGTGGCGTGCACATCCCCCCTGGCATGTGAACCATCATTCAGAAGCCAGGGTGGGTGGGAAATAGCTGAGTAGCTTGATGCCGAAGACAAGCTTGCTGCATCTGTACACACGCTGCAGCCAAGGCGGCCAAGCTCTGATCCACTCCTGTGCACCCTGCCATCGAAGGCAAGGTTTCAATCACCGGCGTGAGGCAGTGTGCCGGCATATGCTCAGTATTGCAACAGGGCAGAGGTGCGCAAGACGACGTTTTTTCTACACCCTACAGCCCGAATTACTTCTCTCCCTCCAACCACTCCAGGCGCCGCTTCAGCAGGTCATTCCGCCGGTCCATGCGCCACAACTCCCTGCAAGGATCTAAAACACAAGAGTGTCTTGCATTTCATTTCTGTTGGGGGGGGAAAGGATTGGATTTTTTGGGAAACCCTCAACCCAAAACCCTAAACCCCTAAACCCCTAAACCCCCAAACCCTTAAACTGCCTCTCCAGGGATGCCACATGTCGGTTTGCAACGCCGGACATCTGCTCGACGACCTCGATTTGGACCCCTATGAACCCTAAACCCTCTAAACCCTCTAAGCCCTAAACCCTAAACCCTAAACTCCATAATGTGTGGTCGGCTCTCTGGCTCTTCGTCTTTCTGCAAACCCATGGGGACCAATGATGAACCCTCAAAGGGTTTGTGGTTCACATACCTTCAGAGGGATTATAGTAATGTAGAGTAAGTGGCCCCAAGTCTTCTGATGTATAAAACCTTACAAGACACTGAACCAAAATCAAGAACAATGAAAAAGCATCGGCTGGAACTGCGGGGGGAGGGGAAAGTTGGAGCGGGGGAAGAAACATGAGACACAGAAAAAAAGAAAAACTACACAAACAGGCTAGAATTCCGCACTTTGTACTTATGTATGTATTTCATTCGTTGTCCGGGCCTGCGGGCATTTCGGTCCATCTGTCTTGACTTTACTTGGAGTTTGTGGTTTGCCTTTTGACTCTTCCGATTTTGCTTCGATTTGCTTTTCGCCTCCCTGCCCCCGCCTTAGTTCCAGCCGATGTTTTCGATGTATTTCTACAAAACTCTAAACACCATTGTGTTGTAAGGGACATTAATATCATTACCCGATTTTGGGCTTGATTTGGTTCCCGAGGTGTTTGTAAACGAGCAAGATGTCTAGCAACGCTAGGCATGTGCGCGTAAAGCCGCTGGGCACCATACATCAAGTTGAGATAAGGCAGGGGAAAGCCAGGCAATCCAGCCGCGCCGTCTATCACATATGGTGCCGGCTGAGCCTCCTTCATTGCCTGCTAAATCCTGATGGTCAGCTCAATCCTCTCGCTTTTCGCACGCCAACATGCCACATGATTTTGTTCATCGGACCGTGAGCGCGCAGCGAGCAAAACAAAGATGACGGGGAGAGCAGCATCAGATCAGAGCCCACAACGCTCTACAAAGCCCCGAACTCATTGTAGTGCTTCGCTGAGCGGGCGGCGCTGCGATTGGTCTTCATCTTGACCTAAGTGCATCCCATCTCGTGTGCAGGTGGGGAAAAGCAAATCTCTCCTGGCCACCATAAGCCTTAACCCTAAACCTAAGCCCTTAACCACAAGCCCTATATAAGCCCTAAAGCCTCCCTCCCACCCCGGCCCAACCATTGCTGTTGCCCCCCCATGGCCTGGTGCATCATCGCAAGCACCGTCATCACGAAGCACGTCCCCTGGGCTCGGGCATACTTAAAATCAGGTTCCCCTCATATTTGGGACAAAATTAACCCGAAAAAATTGGGATCCTAGACCGGGTGGTTACCCTAAACCCTAAAACTCTAAAACCCCAAAAAACCCTAAAACCCTAAAACCCTGAAACCCTAAAACACTAAAACCCTAAAACCCCAAAACCCTAAAACCCTAAAACCCTAAAACCCTAAAACCCTAAAACCCTAAAACCCTAAAACCCTAAAACCCTAAGACCCTAAGACCCTAAGACCCTAAACCCTAACTCTTAGCCGGGCGGCTGCCAGGAGGGAGCCCCGGTTCTCCAGGGTGACTTGGTAGATGAGGAGCCACACTTCCTTGAGCCTCAGGGTTTAGGGTTTAGGTTTAGGGTTTAGGGTTTAGGGTTTAGGGTTTAGGGTTTAGGGTTTAGGGTTTAGGGTTTAGGGTTTAGGGCTTTTGAAAGAGCGACTCAGGCCCGTCCTCTCTGTCAGTTCTCTTTGTGCGGGCGCCTTACCCTACAAGGAGGCTCCGCCTCCCTAAAACCGAAACCCGGAACCCGAAACCGGAAACCCTAAACTGCCCTAAACCCTAAAACCCTAGAAACCCTAGAAACCCTAAAACCCTAAACCCCTAAAACCCTTAAACCCTTAAACCCTAAACCCTAAACCCTAAACCCTAAACCCTAAACCCTAAACCCTAAACCCTAAACCCCAACAACAACTGCATTTCAAGCTGCGGGAAGTCCAGGTTCCAGATCATGGGCCCTCCGACGAGGTTTTAGGGTTTAGGGTTTAGGGCCTTTGGGGTTTAGGGAGAGGGAGATAGAACGAGAGAGAGACAGGCAAAAAAACAAGAGGCTCCGGAAGCGAGGAAAAACTGCCAGATGTCCTCCTGGGACCCTCTTTACCTACAGCTGTATGGGTTCCACCTACTAATTACGGGGGTTGCTACTACTAAACTGTAGGTCCCGGGTTTAGCATGCTTGGGTTAAAGGCTTGAGGTTGTCAGAAGCTCCTGCCTGCTGCTCGGAAGCCATCCACTGGCCCACACGTCCTAAGCGCAATGCAGGGAGTAAAATCGTCAATCGTCAGCTGAACACCAGCGTTCGCATCTTCATGAAGCCCGCAGGCGCACATAATGAACGTGTGTTTGCCTATCCTGCAGGAGTGAGAATTCGGCAAAAGCACACAGCAGTCTGCAGCTCGCATGCAACTATCTTTCGCAAGGCACGCTGTTCATTTGCAAGAGTGGGCGAGGGTGAGGCGGAGAGGGCAGGGCAGAGGTCGGAACGGGTGGCGGAAGAGTGTGGGACTTGGAGTGCACGCGGATGACAAGCAGGTGGAGTGTGGGTTAGGGGGGGTGCCGCTGCTTTGGCGGTAGACACGGCGGTGAGAGCGAAAGAGCTCCTTCAAGCCGCCCTGCAAGATGCGGCGGAGGTAAGCAAGGCGGGTTTCAAGCGGCTGTGACGACGGGGTCGCCTCCCGAGCGGGGCACCGTCCGCGACTAAGCCTGCAGGCATCATCCCCGAGATGATGCAAAGGGTCGAGGAATAATGAAGAAGAAGAGGATGAAGGGGAGAGGTAGGCCTTAACGCATTCGGCTTGGGCATCTTCATGGTCCTCGCGTTGCGCTCGCGAAAGAAGAAGCGAGCGCGCAACACTGCAAACAAAGACCTTCGGTTGGAGAGATCTCTGGGAAGAGAGAAACTAGGATGGCCCTTCAACCCCTCTGAAAAATATTCCTGAGTATGACCCTCCTAAACCCTAAACCCTAAACCCTAAACCCTAAACCCTACACTCTTAAACCCAGTAAGGGGAAATACTTACATGTCCCAAGGGCCTACGGAGGAAAGGGATGGCCTAAAGGGGCTGCTGGCCGGTTTTCGTTTTTGCCAGAGTTGAGCCCCTAAACCCTAAACCCTAAACCCTAAACCCTAAACCCTAAACCCTAGCCCTAAACCCTAAACCCTAAACCCTAAACCCTAAACCCTAAACCCTAAACCCTAAACCCTAAACCCTAAACCCTAACCCCTAAACCCTAAACCCAAACCCACAACCCCAAAGCCCTAAACCCTGAACTCCTCAACTGCAGGCGGGGCTCGGTTCATAGGGAACTGTGATGATGAGCTGCGACATCATCAGGAGGCCTCAAGCACATACCAGCGGCGAGTGTCGGCGGTGTCTGGCGGTGTGTTGTTCCGGGGTTTAGGATTTAGGGTTTAGGGTTTGGGGTTAGGGATTATAAGGTTGCTAGGGTTTAGGGCCCATGGGAAAACTACATGTTGAGCCTGGTGCGTAGGCAACAGGCCGAGAACTGGGGAGGGGTGGCTACTTGGGATGTTCCCCCTTTTACGAACAGTCCTGAATCGGGATTATGGTAGGGGGTATAGGGTTTAGGTTTTAGAGCTAGGGTCTAGGGTCTAGGGTCTAGGGTCTAGGGTCTAGGGTCTAGGGTCTAGGGTCTAGGGTCTAGGGTCTAGGGTCTAGGGTGTAGGGTTTAGGGTTTGGGGTTTGGGGTTTAGGGTTTAGGGTTTAGGGCTCCAAAGGTGCCACTGTGAGCTCCTGGTAAGATCTGGGGCTCCTGGCCAATAGCGATGAAGTTGATGCCTGGAGCAGCGCACGCTAGGGCTTTTGGAGTTCTGTAGGAGTTTTGGGGTTTGGGTCTTTTTGGGGTTTGGGGTTTTAGGGCTTAGGGTTTTTAGTCTGTAGGAGTTTTAGGGTTTGGGTTTTTAAGGGTTTGGGGTTTTAGGGCTTAGGGGTTTTTAGGGTTGTTAAGGTTTCGGGGTTTTAGGCTTTAGGGCTTTATATCGGGCAGTCCCTGGGGGCCGAACAAACCCTAAAATTGGGCTCATATATCATATACCCCATATGATATACCCTATACTACTCTAACCCCGATTAAGGTAACGCAAAGCATAAACCCGTAAACCGTAAACCCTAAATCCTAACCCTAAACCCTAAACCCCTTTAAGGGTTCATTTGGTCCCCACAAATTTGGCCAAGGCTCAGGTGATGCGCTGGAGCGTCACCAGCAGTCCGGTGGTGTCTGTGATAAAGGGGCGCCTTTAAGAAAGCGCAGCGGGGCACCTATAGGGGTGAAAAGAAAGGTTTAAGGTTTAGTGTCTTGGGTCTAAGGGTTTAGGAAGGAAGCGGACTAGATCCAAGTCGGATGCGCCACAGCCCTTAGACTGAACAAAAACATGCAAGAACTAAAGAGCGTGTTAGGAAGGAGACTGGAAGCCTTGACGCAGCCACACCCTACTTTGTGGGCTCCATGGCCTCAACAGTGGCCTCCAAAGCTAGGGTTTAAGGTTTCGGGTTTTAGGGTTTAGGGTTTGGGGTTTAGGGTTTGGGTTACAGGGTTTTGGGTTTCTGCAGGCATCTCCCTTGGTGCCTCATGAGGAACGTGAGGTTGAACCGAAGCCACTTGAAGTGTAGGTACCTGCACCCAAACACGCGAACCAAGAGACAACCACAAGAGCTAGGCCCCATACTGTCGCCGCGCCGAGGACCGCCCAATGCTCTGGAGAGTTGCCCTAGACCCTACGCCCTACACCCTCAACCCTGAACCCTAAACCCTGAACCCTGAACCCTAAACCCTAAACCCTAAACCCTGAACCCTGAACCCTAAACCCTAAACCCTGAACCCTAAACCCTATAAACCCTAAACCCTAAACCCTAGGGTCCCCCCCCGTGCGCACAGAAGGAGGGGCCCGATCACAGCCATGTAGGGCACCTCTCGGAGCTCTTTCTCAGAGCAGCAGAAAGGGTTTAGGGTTTAGGGTTTAGGGTTTAGAGTTTAGGGTGTAGGGTTTAGAGCTTCGGGACCCACGGAAGGCCCTATATTCTTACCTTGTGGTCATTAGCATCCGTTCTGTTGCCACGAATTCATACATTCATGGGTCCTATACGGGGACCTTTACCCCAGCCGAACACCAGTACCCTATTCTCCTTCGGGCCGTACGCTGCAAGCCAGGGCACGGTAGACAAACACATCCACAGCAGGGCGGAAAAGTACACGACCTGCCCAGCAGTCATTGTGACATAGCGCGACCAGTGCAGCGGACGCCAAAAAACTTAGTTGCGTGTTCTTCCTTAAGGACGAGATGAACCCCGAAATTGGGGTCATGTACCCTAGACTACTACAATTCCTCATAAGCTATATGAACCATAAACCCTCTTAGGGTTCATGTAGTCCCTACTATAACCCCTACTAAGGTCTATGAACCCAAAACCCTTTCAGGTTCATTTAGTCCCCAAGGTTTGCACACGTCAAGCAAGACAACTTTGTACGCTGCTGGTGAAGCCGAGCCACGTTAACGGCATCGTCTTGGATCCTGAGCAGACAAACCCCCAAGATTCTAGCCGCATCCGAAGAAGACATGAAGTCATATACGTATATATGTATGTTACATATATATATATATGTGTGTGTATGTATATACATATATATATATATATGTATATGTACATATACAAAAATACATATACATGTATAAATATATTTGTATATACATATATATATATATATTCCGCAAGTGCATGCAACATGCGCTGGCGCGACGCAAACCAACAGCCGGGCAGCTGAAACTGGGGCCAGCGGAAGCTGCCTCGCGTGTTTTGCGACAGGATTCAGGTTTTGCACAGGTTGAACCAGATCCTACCACTTGCTTAAGAACCTCCCCCAAAAAATTGTTAAAAAAACTCTTACTTATACGGGTAATATAGGGAATATTCTGTATGAGGGTAATATAGGATTTGATTAAAAAAAAATTCTTTGGGGGGTTTCTTCAGCAAATAGTAGGATCAGCCCAGGTCGTCCCTCCAATGGCTCCCGGCCTTTTCTTCCCACCATGTTCTTGAGGCCGTGCCAAAGAAGCGCCCAGCACAACTGCAGGGTAGAGGGTTTAGGGTTTAGGGTTTAAGGTTGAGGATTTAGGTTAGAGGGTTTAGGGTTCAGGGTTTAGGGTTTAGGATTTAGGGTTTAGGGTTTAGGGAGACCCTGAACAAAAGGTGGTGTTCTGGAATCTGGGCTTGCAGGCAGCGATACATTCTCTCACAAGCTTCGCAGATTCGGGCCTTGGCCAAGGGCTTCACCATCATCAGGGTGTACTCCTTGGTAGGGGGTGGGTTACCTAAACCCTAAACCCTAAACCCCAAACCCTAAACCCTCAACCCTAAACCCTCAACCCTAAACCCTACGGATTCGGGAACCTTGAACCCAAAAAAAAAAGGGGAGGAGGGTGCCACTGGGCTACAAGGACTCCTGAGAACCGTGATGGGAGCCCTCTCCTTGGGGACTACATGAACCCAAACATGGTTTATGGTTCGTACTCTCTTACTAGGAATGATACTGGTATAGGGCATATGGTTCATACTATCTTACTAGGAATGATACTAGTCTAGGGTATATGGTTCATATACCTTACTAGAAATGATAAATGGCATGGGGTATGTGACCCACGTTTAGGCTTCATTTTCGTCCCCAAGGCTCTCCGAAAGGGTTTAGGGTTTAGGGTTTAGGCTTAGGGTTTAGGGTGGAAGTTGAGCCAAGCATCTGTGACGACCAAGGACAGCAGCTCTGCTCCGGCATGGTCCGCCTGACAGATCCGTTACGCGATTCGTGTTGGGACCCTAAACCCTAAACCCTAAACCCTAAACCCCAAACCCTGTAACCACTAACCCGAAACCCTAAACTTTAAACCCTAAACCCTAAACCCTAAACCCTCGGAAACTTCCGAGCCTTGCAGGGGTAGCTCCCACAGGGCTCCACCTGGACGGGAAGAACCAGATCGCCGCTCGTCCTTACTTGGAGGTTCATGTGAGGGTTTAGGGTTTAGGGTTTAGGGTTTAGGGTTTAGGGTTTGGGGTTTGGGGTTTGGGGTTCAGGGCTGAAAGTTTAGGTTTAGAACCCCAATTATAATTCTTCTGCTGACCTGCTTAGAGGAGTTACGGCGCTTACAAGTGCAGCTATTCTTGGGCTATGAGTACCCTGACTCTCCAAGTAGTGTTCACTGCATGCGCAGTATCGTTTTTACCTTGGGGACCATTTAAGAACCCCGAAATCGGGGTCATATACCCTATACTATTATAACCCCTGCTAAGGTATATGAACCATAAAGCCTTTTAGGGTTCACTTAGTCCCAAGGTTAGAGGCAGACATTGCCACAGTGTTGCGCAGCTTTGCACAGCTGCTTCAATTCCGCGTGCTGTTGTTTCTTCTGGCCGGTTTTCCAGCTAAACCCTAAACCCTAAACCCCAAACCCCAAACCCTAAACCCTAAACCCTAAACCCTAAACCCTAAACCCTAAACCCTAAACCCTAAACCCTAAACCCTAACCCTAAACCCTAAACCCTATAGGAATCAAATGGAATCCAAGGAACCAGTGAAACCCAACCTAGGGCTGGGGTTCGCCCCCAGAGTCCCCTCCTTTAATGCTCTGTGCTGAGGTCTTCAATGATGCAATGCCCGGTGCTGAAACACGAGTCCAAAAAAAAGGTCCTTACGCAACAGGATGGATCCCCGTGAGCGAGCCTTAGTCAAAGGGCCTTGTCAAGGAGCTGTAGGGGATAATCGCCAATCCTGGCAAGCCCTTTCCTGTTTGCCTCAATTTGAAGGGTTTAGGGTTTAGGGTTTATTGTTTGGGGGTTTAGGGTTTAGGGATTCGATCTCTGCTTAATACTGCCAAAAGAGTGTCCAAATGGGCCAGTCGTAGAGCAACTCGAGGCAAATGGCCGCATAGAGCCCAGCCGTCAGAATCTGGGCTTTCTCCGACTTTTGGGGGGGGTGATCCTTGGGGACGAATTATGAACCCTGAAAGGGTTCAGGGTTTAGGGTTTAGGGTTTAGGGGCATTAGGGTTCATACTACCTTAAGAGGAGTTACAGTAGTATAGGCAATATGACCCGAAGTTTAGGGTCCATAATTCGTCCCCAAGGACGGCGAGCGGAAAGAAGATGGGCTTGCAGGCTTGGGCGGGCTTTCATGTGTTTACAGGGAGCGTCTCTCTCAGAATCTCTGAAACGTGTCTGAAGCCCCTATAAGTAATCCCGTAAAAGGTATATATAGGGCCCGAGTTCCCTCATTCCCTGCTACCCTAAACCCTAAACCCTAAACCCTAAACCCTAAACCCTAAACCCCAAACCCTAAACCCTAAACCCCAAACCCTGCCTGGCCCAGGAAGAAGCGGTAGATGTTCAGCTGTGCGCGGTAGGTCTGGGGCCAGGCCTCCGCGGAGGAGGCTTGCAGCTACAGACCGAGGCCCTCAGAAGGGTTGGTTTAGAGCTTAGGAGGGTTTAGGGTTTAGGGTTTAGGGTTTAGGGTTTAGGGCTCCGGGGCGGCCCTTTCCCTGAATTTCCCTCTCATCTGGTCTGCACGGGTAGCGGTCACCAGAGTCTTGGCGCTTCCTCCATGCCCTCTCCCGTGCTGTGCTGTCTTGTCTTGGGCCTCCAGGTGTGTCAGAAGCCTTAGTAGCCCAGTAACCATACCATAATAAGGGCACCCTTTTTTGGTTGGCTACTTTATAAGGGAAACCAGCAACAAGAAAAAGGGAAAAGGGTTCCACTGGGCTGCCAAGAAGCTCAGTAATTGGAGGAAGAACAGCTCCGGCACCGGTAACCTTAGCTCCCATGCGCGCCCAAAAACCGTCTCCTATTTTGTTGGGCACTCCGTGATTATTACGATGCTTAGCTACTATACTAGTATCATTACTGTTAGTATATTTGGTGTGATTAGTTATATATATATATATATAGAAATATAATATATATATATATATATATTTATTTATTTAATTATTTATTTATTTATTTATATATTACTACTATTACCAGTCAACGGTAGCTCCTATCCTTGAGCAAAGCAGCCAGGATAGGCGCCAGACTGGTGCCCAGCCACTCGCCGAGGCCTGCTCAGGCTCAGCATACTTGGATTTCCTGTCTGCGGTTCTCAGCTGCGAACATACTCCTGACATACTGCAAGGGTAAGAACATATCGTGATATATAGAGTACAATATACTCCTGCCAGCAGGCCATTTGAGCCTCAGATGCATGAAAATGAAGTGCCGAAAACTTTCCGCGTCTCTGCAGGTGCCTCGTGCATTGCAGCACTGCTCAAATGTCCCAGCAAGGCTCTCCTGCGAAGGCAAGAGCTCGACGAAACGAGCGGATTTAGGGTTTAGGGTTTAGGGTTTAGTGTTTAGGGTTTAGGTCGACAAATCGTGACCTAAGTGACATTACGACTCCTTCGGATCGACGAAACCCCTTGCACACGCGTCGGTCCACCAGTTGCGTTCGATCTCTGATACAAATCCTGAGGGCATGCAAGGCGATCCAAGAATTCCGAGCCACTTGTCACGCTTGATCGGATTCTCATGTCGAACTTCTCATATAGTGAGTTCCAGCGCCTACTCATGCGTATGCTGCATGTGTTTCTCTTCCCAGAAAGCTAGCAGGCACAGCATTCCGAAGACCCAGTCTGGCTGTCTTGGACTTGCCATACTCTAAGAGTTACTTAAGTTCTTTATACCGCACTCATAGGCCTATAGAGCTGCAGTTCTCTGGCTGCCCACACAGCAAGCCCTGGATTTCTTGCCGCCCAGTATCCAGATGGCGATCCAGAGGCCCGCAATGATGCCAAGATTGATCAGAAGCCCTACGTTGCGGTTTAGGGTTTAGGGTTTAGGGTTTAGGGTTTAGGGTTTAGGGTTTAGGGTTTAGGGTTTAGGGTTTAGGGTTTAGGGTTTAGGGTTTAGGGTTTAGGGTTTAGGGTTTAGGGTTTAGGGTTTAGGGTTTAGGGTTAGGGGTTTGGGGTTAGGGTTTAGGGTTTAGGGTTTAGGGTTTAGGGTTTAGGGTTTAGGGTTTAGGGTTTAGGGTTTAGGGTTTAGGGTTTAGGGAAGGGGGTTTAGGGTTTGGGGTTTGGGGTTTGGGGTTTTGGGGTTTGGGGTTTAGGGTTTAGGACCCATATCCTTGTACTCCCTTCTCCAGCCTATGAGACGCTTGAGCATCAGGCCGTACACATCCGCCGTCGTTCGAGTTCTAGCCTCCAGGCCACAACAAGCAACTGTGGCTGACGTCGCTTCCCACTCCCTCAGAGCAGCCACGCTGATCCAGAAAAGCAGGGAAGGCGTCACAAGGTCCAGGGTTTATATGGCGCATGCATGGCCTAAGAAACCCTAAACCCTAAAACCCTGAACCCTGAACCCTGAACCCTAGACCCTAAACCCTAAATCCTAAACCCTGAACCCTGAACCCTAAACCCTAAACCCTAATCCCCAAACCCTAAACCCTAAACCCTTAAGCCCTAAACGGTCTTTGGGCAACGCCTTCTCCTGGTCCTTTTCCTCGCGGAATTGAGCTCGAAGCTGGCTCACCATGGTTTGCTTCCTGGGGTTTAGGGTTTAGGGTTTAGGGTTTAGGGTTTAGGGTTTAGGGTTTAGGGTTTAGGGTTTAGGGTTTAGGGTTTAGGGTTTAGGGTTCGGGTTCACACACACACACACAAAAAAAACATGTGCTGCATTACATCTTGTTGGGGGTCCATAAGGGGTGCCCCCTGTGTTTTAGGAAACGCCCACATTGCAGTATCATTCTCTTGCCTTTAGGGATCCTGTTAAATGGGTACCCCAAAAAAGGGACCTTGACTTACCCTAAACCCTAACCCCTAAACCCTTTTTGTGAATGTTAGTTGTGCCGCCGATGCTGCGGACGAGCATCCAGATCTCACGATCTGACTCAGAGTTCAAGCGGAAGTTCCACAGCCCTGGACTCAACTATGGGGGCTTTCCGAAAATGCTAGGGGGTACTTTTTGGGGGGTCCCTTTAAGGGGACTGTGTTCTATTTGGGGTATAAACGGGGTACCGCTATTTTGGGACATACCCAGATATGGGCACTTGTAGGGTTTAAGTGGGTTGAGGTATATGGCTTGGGCTTAAGGACTTCTCGAACTGGTTTTTTCCTTGTGGTTCCTCGTGGAAGATGGAGACTTGCACAGCAATACCCAAATAACCCAGCTTCCAATTCATCGCAGTCTTGGGCAAGTGCCCTAAACCCTAAACCCGAAACCCTAAACCCTAAACCCCCCTCACACGAACCCAGCAAAGCACGGCACAGCTCCCAAGTTCTCCCCGCAAGGCGCCTAGAATCAGATGGCTCCAACCTGGGCGCGTTTCCTACTTGCTGAGTACCCTGGGCCAAAAAAAGGTTATCTCCTTTCAATTATGGTAGGATAGTCTATACCCCTGAACGGCTAAAGGATACCTGCTCAGATACTACTCCTAAACCCTCAACCCTAAACCCTAAACCCTTAACCCTCTGGTTCTTAGTAGGGAATGAGGGAACGAGGTAGCTTTTTGCTCCCTTAGAAGGCATAGAAAGGGCCCTAATTCCCTCATTCCCGACTCAGAACCAGCAAGACTAAGTGTTCGGGTGGGATCTTCCCTAATTTCGGCCCTAAACCCGAAACCCTAAACCCTAACCCTGAACCCTAACCCCTAAACCCCAAACCCCAAACCCTAAACCCTGAGCCCTAAACCCTAAACCCCAAACCCTAAACCCTAAGCCCAAACCCTAAACCCTAAACCCCAAACCCCAAACCCTAAACCCTAAACCCCAAACCCTAAACCCTAAACCCTGCAAGCATGGGCCCGTCCATGCGAGTGAGACCCCTCCCCTTCAGTGCCTTTCGGCTCGAGGCTCTCAGTGAACTGCTCGTAGTTGTAGGTGGCCTGGAGGCTTGAAGCAGGCTTGGGTTTAGGGATTAGGGCTAGGGTTTAGGGTTTAAGGTTTAGGGTTTAGGGTTCAGGGTTCAGGGTTAGGGTTTAGGGTTTAGGGTTTAGGGTTTAGGGTTTAGGGTTTAGGGTTTAGGGTTTAGGGTTTAGGGTTTAGGGTTTAGGGATTAGGGCTTTAGGGTTTAGGGTTTAGGGTTCAGGGTTCAGGGTTTAGGGTTTAGGGTTTAGGGTTTAGGGTTTAGGGTTTAGGGTTTAGGGTTTAGGGTTTAGGGTTTAGGGTTTAGGGTTTAGGGTTTAGGGTTTAGGGTTTAGGGTTTAGGGTTTAGGGTTTAGGGTTTCTAGGGCTCAGGGCTGAAAGTAGGGTGTTTTTACAATAGGGGACCAAAGACAAACCTAAGGATTCTGCGAACAGGTTTTTCCCGGAATCACCCTTATAATTATACCCCAAAAAGTAGGATCCTTGAAGTTTATGTGGCTTTTTGGGCCCCTCCAAATAGATGAAACCCCAAACCCTAAACCCTAAACCCTAAACCCCAAACCCTAAACCCCAAACCCTAAACCCTAAACCCTAGAAGGCTCGGTAGGCCTCAGTCATCTGCCACCATCCCAGGAAGAAGAGCACGGCGAAGATGATGGACACCTCTGGGGGGCGTTTAGGGTGTAGGAGTTTAGGGTTTAGGGTTTAGGGTTTAGGGTTTAGGGTTTAGGGTTTAGGGTTTAGGGCTTCCCCAGGCTCAGTTCCGGAACTCCGGGAACCGAGTGAAGCCCTGATACCGGGTTTAAGGTTTAGGATATAGGGGTGTTAGGCCTAAACCCTAGGGTTTAGGGTTTAGGGTTTAGGGTTTCGGGTTTAGGGTTTAGGGTTTAGGAAGGGGAGCGCGCCCCTTTCAGAGGTCTCTTCCCTTCTTGAAAGGCAGAGCCCACCCCCCCCTCCCCCCCTCCCCCGCCATGTTGCCGAAGAAGTACCAGAAGGCCATCCACAGGTCCTTGCCCGAAGACTCCTCGGAGCTTTCCGGGGTGTCTTAGGGTTCTTTCTAGGGTCTTCTATAGGGCGTTTGTGGATTTCTGTTTTGATTATCATTTTGCTCATTTGTTTTGTTTGTTTGTTTTCATTTTTTTTAGGGGGGGGGAGTGGTTGTAGGGTGTTTTCGGGTGCTATAGGGTGTACAGGGTTTTCATGCGGTTTTGTGGGGTTTCTCTAGGGGTTATTTAGGTTTGTTTGTACAGTTTTCTTTGCAGGGTTGTTTTTAGGGTTTCTATACGGTCTCTCTAGGATTTCTAAAGAGGGTTCACATTTTGCCGCTTCAGCTGGGCATCCACTGTCACCGGCAGACCACCGACCATGTTCCGAACGTCCTTAGCTCTTGGGCTCTGCAGATAACCCTAAACCCTAAACCCTAAACCCTAAACCCTAAACCCTAAACCCGAAGAAGGCTGCTCGTCCACTCCAAGCCGCATCTCGCGTTTCCACGAAGCACCTCTCACAGACCGAGAAGGACCACGGGAGTCAGGAGATTCTTGACCCTAAGCCCTAAACCCCAAACCCTAAACCCTAAACCCTAAACCCTAAACCCTAAGCCCCCAAAAACCACCCCAGGGCCTGGTGGAATTCCAGAGCTCCAGCTTCAGGCCATGTCTTGGAAGGCTGCCTCTCATGGTCACAATCTCCCCCCGACTACAGCGGAGGCATAGCAACAGTATAATCATAATATTGACAATACGAATAGTACTAACAATACGAAATTAATAGTAAGAATAATAATAATAAGTAATAAATACTGATCATAATAACACTAAGCATAGTAATAATGATTCTGCACGAAGCCGAACCCGCTTTCGGCAAGCGGGTTTTGGCGGCCTTCAAAGGTCTGCGCAGGTGCAAACCACCTGAAGCGCCGAGTTTGGTTGGGGGGGGCGGGGGGGGGGGGGGATTCCCACACTAGGGTTACCTTATTGGGGTCCTGATTATAAGGGGATCCTACTATTTGGGGGTCTATATTGGGGGTCCCCCCTATTTTCGGAAACCTTCATTTGGGGGGACAGCTTTGTGGAGCAGAGCAGCGCGGCAGAGGGGAAAGCGCTTCGATGGGACTCTGCAGACCCTAAACCCTAAACCCTAAACCCTAAACCCCAAACCCTAAACCCCAAGCAGTGGCGCCTGCCCGTGAGCTGCGAGGCTGCACTCAGCTTGCAGATGCCGGGAAAGCCTCTCCGGAACGCAGCAAGGGAAGGATGAACGGCATGCACCAGCATGGGCTTTGTTAGGCCTTTTAATCCCCCTAACCAACCCTATAAAGGGCCTTTTTCAGGGGTTATAGGGTATAGCAGTATAATCCCCCTAACCCTACAAAGGGCCTTTTCAAGGGGGTTGTAGGAAATAGTAGCCCATGCACCAAAGTGGCTTTTCAAGAGACTCACGGCTTCTGAAGTGATTTGAAAGCTCGGCATGTGCCTTGGCCAGATTGCGTCTCATTGACACCTCGGGAACTGCGACTGTCTGCTTAAGAACATAAGCCTAAACCCTGAACCCTGAACCCTAAACCCTAAACCCACATGTGCACCTGCAGCGCTCTGGCTTTGCCATCTGGGGTGAGGGTGGGGGGGGGGGGGGGGGGGCTGCGGGCGATGTGCCACGATGTGCCAAGGCGCTGCATGATGGCCATGGAGCTTCTGCCTCTGGCTCAACCGTGGCAAGCTTGAGTTTAGGGTTTAGGATTTAGGGTTTAGGGGTTTAGGGTTGAGGGTTCAGGGTTTGAGGGTTGAGGGTTTGGGGGTTCAAGGTTCAGGGTTGAGGGTTGAGGGTTTGATTCTGTGGACTGTGATCGAGTGACGCAAAATTTCACTCATTCACCCAACGGGGCCTGAATCACGTCTGCCACCCGACTGTAGATAACCCAATCCTGCAAAGACGCCGAGGCAACTTCTGCAGGCGCATCTAAACCCTAAACCCTAAACCCTAAACCCTAAACCCTAAAACCCTAAACCCTAAACCCTAAACCCTGAGCCCTAAACCCCATGTCATGGCACGGAGCCCACAAAATCACAGTTGAGGCCCCAGGTTCTTCGTCGGGACTGAGGGAACGACAGGGCCCTGTATATACCCTTCAAGGGAGTATATAAGGGCCCTCACTCCCTCTTCGTAGGAATGTGAGGGAAGGAGGGCCCTGTCTACTAAATATACTAAATCTATACACGTTAAGGGGGTATATAGGGCCCTCACTCCCTCATTCCCTACTAAGAATCCAGCCAGTTGAGCAAGCATGTCCTCGTTTTGGGCGCCTGGCATATCCCGCCAGGAGCTGCTGAAGACCTCAGCCGGCAAGCTTGATTAGGGTTTAGGGTTTAGGGTTTAGGGTTTAGGGCCTAGGGTCATTTTGGACATGGTGTGACCTGCCAGGATGGGCTATTCGGCCTTATAATCCTCATAATCAACCCCATAAAGGGCCTTCTTCCCAGGTTATGGGGCAGTATAATCGCCCATTCCTGGTACTACCAGTAGCTGAAGTAAAGCTGGTAGCTCTATATAAATACAAATAAGTAAATATATATATATATATCTATAAATATAACTATGTATATATGTATATATGTATATAGTTTAGTTCTAGTTTGGGTACTCTCCCTGGCCTCTCACTCACCTTCAATGGCAGCTTCTTAGAAGACAGGGCACAAGAGAGGTGGACAAAGCGGCTGCCAAGAAATCCGAGCCCCACGCATCGTAGGCGTTCAAGCCAGTGCTGTTGTCCAGAAAGCCAGCGAACAAGGCGTGCACGCGGCAATCCCGGACGAATCCTTTGTTGAGCTTTGTTGCACGCCCCGCAGCCCTAAACCCTAAACCCTAAACCCTAAGCCCTAAACCCTAAACCCTAGACCCTAAACCCTAAACCCAACTAGCTATCTTCAGGGTGCTGTCCACGGTGGGTGCTTGCCAGAGTGAACTTGCTTTGGCGCAAGAGCTGCAGTACATAATGCAAGCATCTGGCAAACCCCCGAAAGGCTGAGCATCTTGCCACAAAGGGGGCCCCCCCTGCCACACAACCGCTATCTGTTTTCTAGGAGTTTCCGGTTATTTAGGGTTTAGGGTTTAGGGTTTAGGGTTTAGGGTTTAGGGTTTAGGGCCAAGGTCGTGAGGCAGCGTTGCAGCCATGCTTCTGACCATGGGGCAGGCTGCAAACCTCACGTCGTCTCTGAGCTTGCAAACTAGCAAACAGTGCAGAACCCTGAACTCTAAACCCTAAACCTAAGCCCTAAACATCCCTAATACTGTAGCCTTCCTGCTCTGGCTCGAACTCCCACCTCATCAGTCAGTATCAAGATCTGCTTTTTGAACCAGGCTGCTTCTCGTTGAAGGCGTCGCGACCGATGTCTGTTTGCCTGTGACGATGCCCCGTTGCAGAGACTAACTGGCCCCAGAAGCCAGCGAAGAGATGTATGGGTTTAGGGAGTTTTGCAGGGCTTGCGACCCGAAGCGTCAAGAAGATCAGGTTGACCGCAAGAGAAAATCCCATGCGACGATTTTCTGCTGAAGCCGAAGAGAACCTGAACTAAGACCGGAATATGTCAGCCTTGGGACGAAACGAACCCTAAAAGGCTTTATGGTCCATAAACCTAAACCTAAACCCTTACCCCTAAACCCTGAACCCTAAACCCACTGTAGTAGTACAAGGTATATGACCCCAATTGTGGGATTCATTTGGTCCTATGGAGAAAGCCTGCAGCCGAGACACGTTGACAGGGATGAGTTTGTGCTGGACATCTTCAGCTCGAGAGCGGTCACCCACTGCTCCTGGGTTTAGGGTTGAGGGTTTAGGGTTTAGGGTTTAGGGTTTAGCGTTTAGGGTTTAGGGTTTAGGGTTTAGGGTTTAGGGTTTAGGGTTTAGGGTCGGAGAGAACCGGATGGAATCGCATTGAGTCTTAAACTAGGCCTGTGCCTTGTCACTTCTCCACATGATCGTCCTTGTTGGGGCTGCTATCAGAAGGCGGCCCGGCCCTTTGTAAGATCTAGACTCTAGAGTACCCAAAAAGGGAGAGAGCTCGCAACACCCCCCCCCCCCCAAAAAAAAAAAACACACAAGCCCCTTCAAACCCCACTGACCCCCTTTGCGCAGCCCCAAGTTCCACCGCCGTGCCGCTCTGCTTGTAGAAGCTGCCCAAGAACAAGAAGCAGGGCATGTAGGAACCACACATCCTGCCAGTGAGAAAACAATGGGAGGGGGGGGGGGGGGGGGGGGGGGGGGGGGGGGGGGATTTCCAGAAAATTCGGGATACCCTCCGTCTTTTCGGGGGCTTCTATCATCAAGAACTTCCGGGTTTTTTTTTGGGGGGGGTGGGGAGGTGGGGGTTAGTATTCAAGGGAACTTTCAGGGGTTCTGGGAAATGCCCCTTATCGTGAGCTGCAATGCTACTCACCCACCGCCTCCCGTTCACACCCTCACTCACCCGGCAGGTTCTTCTGGGGGTTCTTGGGGGGTTTTTTGGGGGGGTTCTTGGGCGGTTCTTGGGGGTTCTTGGGGGGGGTTCTTGGGAAGGTTCTTGGGAAGGTTCTTGGGGCCACAAATTGTTCCTCGCTGAGACAGGCCTCTCGCTGATGGTGGTGCTTCGGTTTTCTGCAAAGTGGTTCAGGATCAGCGGCGCAAAGAAGAAGGTGGCCAACATTGCCAGGAGCCTCGGCAAGTCTCACCCTAAACCCTAACTAAACCCTAAACCCTAAACCCTATGTCTCAGAAGGTGACTGCTCTGGAAGCTCAGCCAAAGAGCAGCAAGTAGGAGTAGAACTTGAAGAAGGTCCCACAGCCGCTGCCAAACTGAGAGGTGATGCTCTCCACCTTTCAAACAAAACTAAGGGGATACCAAAATATAATATATATATATATACACATATGTTCTAATACAAATAAGTAAATAACTAGCTAAATAAATCAATGAACAAATACATATACATATGTATTGCATACGTATATATATATATATAATACAAATAATAAGTAAGAAAGGCCCGAATTGGGGCCCCCCCCCCCCCCCCCCCCCCCCAAAAAAAAAAAAAAAAGAGCCCATGCCGGGAGACATCTCCCTGCAGCGGGACAAACTCCTTGACAATGGCCACGACCAAGCCGCCAAATCGCGACCTGAACCCTAAACCCTAAACCCTAAACCCTAAACCCTAAACCGGCGCCCTGCTGCCCGAGAACATGTCCGCGAGCATGTGTGTGTCTGTGGAGTCTGTGTGGAAGCGTGTGTGTCTGTGCTTATGCCCATGCCTGTCCCTTGCGAGTTCTCGAGCCCAGCAAGCCTCATGATGGCGGCGGCGGCCATGTCGAAAGCACCGGAGTCCTCCATCCGAAGACCAGGTTGAACTTCGAGGATTTGTGGGGCATTGGGGGCCCTTTTTATGGCTGCAGTACATGTAAACAATGCAAACTTAGTGTAAAGAACTTGTAAATTGTCAACACAGCAACTCGGGTCCTGCTCACCCGACTCCTCCATCATGGAGAGAGCACCTCGCCCAAGTCGGACTGAGGCACGGCCGCTGCCGCCAGGTTTGCTTCCTGGCGCTCAAGCTTTGACGTGTGCGTTTTGGGAATGTCCCCTAAACCCTAAACCCTAAACCCTAAACCCCAAACCCGAAACCCGAAACAGTGCGCCTCCAGTCAGGACGTTCATGGCCAGGGAGTTGTTGGCGCGCTTGGTGGTCTGTTGGAGTGCTCGGTCTCTCTCCGCCTGAATGTGTTGCGCGCTCCAGACAGAATCCGATACTTAGAGAACAAGGGTTCAGGGTTCAGGGTTCAGGGTTTAGGGTTTAGGGTTTAGGGTGTAGGGTTTAGGGTTTGGGGTTTAGGGTTTATATAGGGTTTAGGGTTTAGGGTTAACGCTATATACCCTAAACCCTAAACAGCGCACTCCACAAAAAACGCTCAATATGGCGGGTTTACGATGGTAAGGGGACTCCTAAGACTCCCCAATAGTAGGATCTCCTTATAATCATAACAATAACAATAAAGATTTAAAGAAACAATAATCATAATACTAAATAACTGAAATAATAAGAGTAAGAATACTAAGGAACCCAATAAGGTACCCCCAAGATCGTAACTCCCCCATAATTTATTGCTCAATTCTGCTCAAGCCGGCCCAAGCCCTTCCTACTCTTCCACTACCAATTCAGAACCCCCCAAAAAACACAACTTCATCTTCCTTATTAAGGTTAGTATGGGGATTCTGGTTTTTCTTATTACCTAAACCCTAAACCCTAAACCCTAAACCCTAAACCCTAAACCCTAAACCCTAAACCCTAAACCCTAAACCTTAAGGAAATGGTAGTCCAGGCGCCTCCAGCGAAGTGCGGAGCTCGAAGCACTGCTCCTGACGCAGCACGTCGAGGAATTCGCAACTCTTGTGGCCGCCGTGGAGAGCAAAAAACTGAAAAGAGGATCCCTAAACCCTAAACCCTAACCCTAAACCCTAAACCCTAAGCCCTAAACCCTAAACCCTAAACCCTAAACCCCATATTTCGAGGGGACTTCGTAGCCTTCATACCTACGCAGTCTGAACTCGCGGGTCGCATCACACAGCTCCACAGCGGAGCCGGGAGCCGCTACTGCGAGAAGCTGCAAAGATGTTTCAAAACCTTGGGGACCTAAACCCTAAACCCTAAACCCTAATTAAACCCTAAACAAACTAAACCCTAAACCCAATTATGAACCCGAAAAGGGTTTATGGTTCGCATACCCTCAGAGGAACTATGGTAGTGTAGGGTATATGACCCCAATTTTTAAGGTGCTCTCCGAAAAAGAACGAATTCCTGACAACTTGCATGAACTAATTATAGGGCATTGTTTGGCCACATTCAAAAAAGCACATGTGCTAGTAGACCCTATATACTTCAAGAATGGCTGAAGATAAGGGGGCTTGCCATTCTTCGCCCGTCTCTGAGGGCACCTGAAGACTCCGCCGCTCTTTCTTCCAGTTCGTCTGCTCGGCCAGGGCGAAATCGACGCGCGCCCTGCGAGACTGTTCCAGGCCCGGCTCCCAGGAAAGCCCCAAACCCCAGGGATTAGGGATAATTTCTAGGGTTTAGGGAGTTTAGGGCAGGTCTGTGACAGGGAGCCACAAAGAGTTTGTGGGCTACAGGATACCAGAAACATTCAGTGAAACTCAGACAGTTGGCTGCACTCCTAAACCCTAAACCACAAACCCTAAACCCTAAGCCCCAAACCCTAAACCCTAAACCCCAAACCCTAAACCCTAAAGCCCAAACCCCAAACCCAAAACCCAAAACCCTAAACCCCAAACCCTAAACCGCGACCAAGCTCAGCGCCTGTAGTCCAGTGTCCGATGCTGCAGGCGCTTGACCAAGCCCTGCCAGGAAGCCGGGGTTTAGGGTTTGGGTTTTAGGGTTTAGGGTTTAGGGTTCGGGGTTCAGGGTTTGGCGTTTGCGGTTAAGGGTTTTGGGGTTTTGGGTTTAGGGTCTTGGGGTTTTGGGGTTTTGGGTTTAGGGCTTAGGGTTTAAGGGGTTTTAGGGTTTTAGGGTGTACGGTTTTAGGGTGGAGTTGTACTGTTTTATACAGGACGATGGGCTTTGTTAGGCCTTAGAATCACCATAGTCAACCCGACATCAAAGGGCCGTTTGTAGGAGGGTTGTAGGGTACAATCGCCCTCGACCCTCAACCCTAAACCCTAAACCCTTAATTTAACAAAGGGCCTTTTTACAGACTTCATAGGGTAAATCGCCCATCCTGGTAATTGATTCACGCTCTATCTTGAATTGCCGAAGGGCGATGATCCTGAGTTTCAGAGCTCAACACCCGTGACTTGCCGCTTCCTTAGAGCCACAGCCGTCCACCTAAACCCCAAACCGGAAAACCCGAAAACCCTACACCCTACACCCTACACCCTACACCCTAAACCCTAAACCCTAAACCCTAAACCCTAAACCCCAAACCGCTTGTCCTTTGCCGTGCCTGATAGGGTGGGTCGATGGCCGACTCGACAGTCCTTCGCGTGCGTAAGGAGCCCAGAACAGCAACTGGATGAACACAGGAAAAGTTATAAATCATGGGGTTCCCCTCCTACCCCCCCTCTATAGGGTTTAGGGTTTACGGTTTAGGGTTTAGGGATACTACCCCTAGGTTCCCCCCATAATTAAGGCCATTTAGGGATAACTAATTAAGCCTAATTCAGGCTATGTACGGGGGGGGTAGGTAGGTTTGCCAAGCTGCAGCTGAGTGTGTGTTGGACATGCAGACACGACAAGCTTGCAGACTGCCCAAGGCTTCGTGAAGTACCCTGTAATCCCAGAAAAGGCCCTTTATCGGGTTCAGGGTTTAGGGTTTAGGGATTATAGGCCCTAATAGCCCATACTGGTCATCTGATGATGAGTCGGCCCGCCTGCACATGTCCCGCATGTGCCACATGTCGTCACCTGCATTGCTGGCAAATGAGGCGATCCAACTTCGGCGACGCCATCTAAGGCCTGTGGCCGATTAAGCCTACACTGGGCCACTGCGGACACATACCCTAAACCGTCTGAATCCTGAACCTTGTCCCTAAATACTTTGCTGAGTTTGCAAGCGCCTAAAGCTCATAAAACCGAAACCTTGACATTCTAACCCTAAACCCGAAAGCTTGTTAACCCTAAGCTTTTTGAGAACCCTCAACGCATCGTATACAGGAACAAGTATCGTGGCATGTCTCAACAGAACCTGGGAACCAAATGAACCTAAACTTAAGGTCATATACCCTGAGTACTATACAGAATCCCTAATAAATATGAACCCTACACCCCCTAAACCCTAAACCCTAAACCCTAAACCCTAAACCCTAAACCCTAAACCCTAAACCCTAAACCCTAAACCCTAAACCCTAAACCCTAAACCCTAAACCCTAAACCCCAACCCTCAACCCTTTTAGGGCTCATCTAGTCCCCAAGGTCTCACCAGAAGAGGATGCCTTCCATGAGGATGCCTTGCTCTGCGAGCTCTTTCTCCACCGCCTCCTGGCGAACGGAGTCGCAAGGGTTTCAGGAAGTTCTGTAGGGTTTAGGGTTTAGGGTTTAGGGTTTAGGGTTTAGGGTTTAGGGTTTAGGGTTTAGGGTTTAGGGTTTAGGGTTTAGGGTTTAGGGTTTAGGGTTTAGGGTTTAGGGCCGCCCCCCCCCCCCCCCCCCCCACACCACCCACCGCCCCTAGCTGCCCTGGCTCTGTTTGCACAGCGGCCGGGAAGGTTTTGGGGGGGAATTTGGGGGGGGGACTGTCAAGGGCTTCCTCCCCCAATCTAAGACGACTCTGCCCCCTAGGGGACGAAAGGAACCCTAAAATTGGGGTCATATACCCTATACTACTATAATCCTTATTAAGATATATGAGCCCTAAACCCTTTTAGGGTTCATTTAGTCCCCAACTCCTTGTAGACAGCCTGCAACGGGCCGAGGCTATCGATGCGCAGCATGTACCATTACACGACAAGAGCGTCACAAGAAGAGCCGCAGAATGTGAGCTTGAAACGAGCAAGAGAACCCTAAACCCATCTAAACCCTCAACCCTAAACCCTAAACCCTCAACCCTGCTTCACTGGCCCGACTGCACATGTCCCGACCTTCACGAGCTTGTCTTCGAAAATCCAATCCAGGTTCTCGCCGTCGCTGTCCTTACTATGCCACTATAGTAAAATCTAGGGTTTAGGGTGTAGGGTTTAGGGTGTAGGATTTCGGGTTTTGGGTAGTATATGAATATTATATCGTATTCGTATGTTACTGTGGTATTTGAGTACATTAGAGTAGTATATGAATGGAGTCCTGTATGGTTGTATTGCTCTTGTATTGCAGTACTCAGAAGCTTTCGAGCGCATGGTGCCTTGGGGACGAAATTGAACCCTAAAAGACTTGGGTAATGGGGTTTAGGGTTTAGGGTTTAGGGTTTAGGGTTTAGGGTTTAGGATTGGGTCATATACCCTCTACTACTATAACTCCTATTAAGGTATATGAACCCTAAACCCTTTTAGGGTTCGTCCCCTCGGTAGTTGAGGGCCGGCAACGCAACGCCACGCTTGCCAAGACACCTTCGGAGAGCCAAACGGTTTTGCCTCACATTGCAAAAATCTCCGAAACCGCTTGAAGTTTCAGGCTTCAGGGTTTATATAGAAATTGCATAGGGTTTGGGTCCCAATAAGGTTTTGAGTGAAAGTTTTGAGCGAAAGCTGTACTGACAGTCTTTTAATAGGGAGTATAGTACCCGCGCGATGATAATCCAACTAAGGACTTTTAGTATAAAAGGGAACGAACATCCCCCCCCAAGCTTTAAGGTGCATGGTGTAGGGTTTTAGGGCTCAGCGGTTTAATGGTCCAAAAAAACCTCCGTAAGATTCTGGCGCAGTCTCGGAGCATACCCGATCCCAGATCTTGGGGTTCATCGAACCTCCCCGGATTCCTGTGTGGACTCCTAACTTAGCGTGCTGGACCTCAAACCCCCCTCCACCCCCCCCCCCCCTTCCGGAAAAAAAAATCGCGGGGTCTAGCTATAAGTAGGCTGATACAAGTAGCCAAAATAGGGGGGGGGGGTTTGGCCACAAGTCGTAGCTTCTGAGTAGATGCAGGAGTATAGCTACTAGAATACTAGGTTTAGGGTTTAGGGTTTAGGGTTCAGTGTTTAGGGTTTAGAGTTTAGGGTTTAGGGTCTAAGGTTTAGGGTAATATTCCAAGAGGTCCGACCTTGGAGCTCGCATTTGAGGGCTGTGGCGAGCCGGCCTGGGCTGTGCGGCGGTGTGTTCGAGGAGGTTTTAGAGTTTAGGGTTTAGGGTTTAGGGTTTAGGGTTTGGGGAGCTTTTTGGGGTCCCCTCAAGTACGGCAGCCCCAGAAGTACTCCGAAAAGGGATTATCGTTTAGCGAGTGACCCCCGCTTTTACACACGGTTGCAGCATCTGGTCCCGCGACGCCCTCAACCCTAAAACCCTTTACACCCTACTATGAACTCTGTAGACTCCATAAACCCTAGAAATTCCATAAGCCCTACAATCCCGATAAACCCTATAAACACTGCGAACCCCATAAGCCCCAGAAACCCGGTACATAACCCGGCCAATTATACGAACCCTAAGCTTTTGTGGTCATATACCCCATACTGCTATGGTCCCGATTCAGGCAGTATGAACCACAAACCCTTTGGGGTTCATTTCTTGGTAGCCCAGTAACTGGTTCATAGTTGGGATAGTAATAAAAATTTAAAATTGTATTCTTATTGAGTTTAAGTACCCTTAAAAATGTAAAATGTTATCCCACTATGACAAAGGTAACCAGCTTGTAATAAGGGCACTCTTGTTACCAGGAGGCCGGAGGTGGGTTCGGCCTTGGGAAGCCACACGTCCGACAGAAGACGGTGCCTGTTACGATAAGGGGTTTGGGGTTTAGGGTTTAGGGTTTAGGGTCTAGGGTTTAGGGTTTAGGGTTTGGTGGGGGGGGGGGGGCACGTCGTGATCCCGGACGGCCTCAACTCTTGAGGTAGGGGGTTGAGGGTTTTACGCTTCAGGGTTTTAAGGGCTTTAGGGGTTTCAGGGTTTTTAGGGTTGTAGGGTTTTAGGGCTTTTAGGGTTCAGGGTCTTAGGGCTTGGGGTTTCCGGGTTGTAGGGTCTTAGGGTTCCGGCCTATTAAAACCCCGACAGAGCCCGAAGCCCTAAACATAGCCTGTCAAGATATCCACCACCCTTTTGGGGGGCGAAATGAAGGTTGTGCCGTGCGGAGCAGTATGCTAAAACTGGGATCTTTTCCCCCTATACGACGATAATCCCCGGAAGGTAAAAACGGACCACACACACACACACATGTGCAATTGTTGAGGGTTCATTTTGTCCCCAAAGATTGAGCATCAACTAGATACGAGCACCCTGGGTAATCTCCCTGAATCTTGGTAGGCCAGTAACCATCTTATAATAAGGGGAACCTTTTTTTGTTGGTTATTCTTTTCTCAGGGAATCCAGAACCCAAAAAAAGGGTAAAGGGACCACTGGCCTACCAAGGAATCCAGCCGCCAGAAAGTCGCTCCCTGCCTTTGACGTAGTGGCTTTCGCAGTTGAAGCAGTTGAGCGCCTTGCCGCAGACACTGGCAGTGCTTGCAACTTTGGTGTCTGCTATAGTGGATAAAGTACCTTTTGCGGACCCGTGCTGCGGTGTAGGGATTGACCATGGGGTACGTCCCAAAAACTGGGGGGGTACCCCCTTTATACCCCCAAATGGAAGAGAATCCCCCCTTGAAGGGAC
The DNA here is from genome assembly GCA_905221605.1 of Symbiodinium natans. Taxonomy (NCBI): domain Eukaryota; class Dinophyceae; order Suessiales; family Symbiodiniaceae; genus Symbiodinium; species Symbiodinium natans. The sequence goes on from CAJNDS010002635.1 coordinate 644,650, forward strand.
CCCCCATTGCATCCAGGAGGGGCCCTGCACCCGCAACCCTAAACCCTAAACCCTAAACCCGAAACCAGAAACCCTAAACCCTAAACCGCGCCTTCCGGGGCTTGCCACAGGAGCCGCAGAAGTTCGAGTCGTCGGAGTATTCCACGTTGCACCTCACCGTTGGGGCTGCGTTGGGTTTAGGGTTTAGGGTTCAGGGTTCAGGGTTCAGGGTTTAGGGCTTAGGTTTTAGGCTTTAGGGTTTTGGGTCTAGGTTCTGAATAGGGAATGAGGGAATGAGGGCCCCCTTATGTACCCTGTAAGGGATTACATAGGGTACCTCATCCCCGCATTCTCTACTAACACCCAGCCTCAATTTGAGTCAACAGGTGCCGGGGGAATTGCAAAAAAAACTGCCGGCCACTTTTACACACATCATCGAACTCCTCTGACATGGGGGGGTTTACGAAAAGAAGGGACCCCTAAGATAGACCTCAAGTAGTAGGATTCCCTTAGAACAAGAATAAGGCACCCCCGAATTTCGGAAACCCCCCCACCATTCCCTTAGGGACGAAATGAACCCTAAGGGGTTTATGGCTCATACACCTTAATAGGAATTATAGCAGTCAGGGTATATGACCCTAATTTCAGGGTTCCCTAAACATTAAACCCACAAACCCATAAACCCATAGACCCAAAACCCTAAACCCTAAACCCTAAACCCTAAACCCTAAACCCTAAACCCTAAACCCCCTACATTCCACTCATGCTCCCAAGCCACCACGGGCAAGCCACGTCTGGCTCCTCGAACCTCAAGCAGGTCAGGAACAGAGGGCCACTCCCCACCTTGGGGACCAGTTACAAACCCTAAAAGGGCTTTGGGTTTAGGGTTTAGGGTTTAGGGTTTAGGGTTTAGGGTTTGGGGTTCACATGCCTTCATCGGAATTGCAGTAGCCAGGGTATATGAACCCCAATTTTCGGGTTCATCTGGTCCCAAGGAGAGACCACTCCCCAAGCCTTGGGGACGAAATGAACCCTAAAATTGGGGTCATATACCCTGGCTACTGTAATTCCTATTAAGGTATATGAACCATAAACCCTTTTAGGGTTCATTTCGTCCCCAAGGCACTCTCCCCCAAAGTCCTAAGCGTCAGCGTACGTAGGAGCCAAGGCACTGGTCCACACCCAGGGCTGCAGCTAGATCGATGTCCTGCACCGCCCGCGAGTGGGTTTCGGGTTTCGGGTTTGGGGTTTAGGGTTTAGGGTTTAGGGTTTAGGGTTTAGGGTCGGGTAAGAAGGAAGCTTTACACAGGCCTTCCTTTTATGAAGCTCCCCCATGAGTCATCCTGGAAGCAAGGCAATGCTAATGGTGGTCCCAACCTATTTGCTCATCCCTCACGTAGATATTACTGTCTGACTTCTTCTTTCACCTTCCACACGTGTAGCGGTGTAGCCCAAAACAACACACTCGCTCCTCTTCAGTTGGAGCTGCCTCGCTGGCAGGATAGTGCTTGCCTGGAGCAAAGTGGAGGGTGTTCGATCCGAACCTTTTCGTCGTCTACCTTTTCGAGGTGTTGCACTTGCGCCGTCATACGGTGGCTTCCGAAAATAGGAGCACCCTTTCTGGGGACTTCCTTGAGGGGATTCTATTCGATTTAGGCGACCCCAACCTCCATGGTAGAGGCCCCACCCCCCTGTGGTCCCCCCCCTGGGGTTCCCCCCCTCCCCCCCTGCGCATAGTTTAGGGTTTAGGGTTTTAGGCTTAGGGTGGTGCGAGGGGGACACGATGGGGGGGGGGAGGGGGGGGTGTCGACTACGCAGAACGCGGGCGCAGTAAGGGGGTACTCCCATTTTAGGAAATGCCCATATTCACCGGGCCCTCCATATGTTTCACGGTTTATCTTCCTTGCATCCCCAAAAGGACACCAAATATAGACACTCACCAATATGAAAAAGGAACCTTATATACACTCACCAAGAACAGAAATAGAAACCCTGCCTAAACCCTAAACCCTAAACCCTAAACCCTAAACCCTAAACCCTAAACCCTAAACCCTAAACCCTAAACCCTAAACCCTAAACCCTTCACATAGCGGACGAGCAGCTGGCTTGTCTTTCATCGGGTAGGACGGGCTCCTTTCCCTTGCCAGCGCCTTTGGAGCCTTTCCCTGCTTTGCCTGTTCAAGAAGACAAGGTTTCTGAGGCACAGCTTAGGGCTTATAGGGTTTAGGGTTTAGGGTTTAGCGGTTTAGGGTTTAGGGCATAGGGTTTAGGGTGAAGGGCAGGGTGGCTACTTTGCGCATGTCACCTTCTCTTGTCGAGGAGACCGCGAAGTGAGGAAACAGTTACAGCTCACAGCACATGTCGAGCACTGATGTAATGTTGTGAACGTCGGTAAGGTCTTTTCAGTGGGTTTAGGCAGCCTCCACCCATTGAAGACTAGCCAGCTTCCATGGCAATCGAGATGTACCAGGCAAGATCCCAACAGCGATTTCATGCCGGCCAGTTGAATTGCTCCAATACTGCTGGTATTCTTCTTCTTGCTACTACCTCTACTATTGTTCAAGTAGCATGGAGATTTTGGACAACCGTCCCTGAACCCTCTAAACCCTAAGCCCACAACATGGCGCCCATCTGCTTAAGTCACGATGTTGCCGCATGATCGCCACCCCTAAACCCTAAACCCTAAACCCTAAACCCTGAACCCTAAACCCTAAACCCTAAACCCTAAACCTTAAACCCTAAACCCTAAACCCTAAACCCGACACTTCGCTGACGTCGGGGGCATCAGTGAGAGCCAGGGGCGGCAACCACAGGCAGTCCGGAGCTTGCGAAGGAGGACGATGCTTCAGGGCAAAAAGCCACCTATGCCTGGGACCCTCTTTACCAGAGTCTTATGGGCATTAAAGGGGCAGCTACTACTAAACTGTAGGTAGATAGAGACCTACAGTCTTTATGAGTTCTACCTGTACCTACTCATTCAGGGGTAGTAGTTGCGACTAAACTGTAGGTGAGTCATGTCCCAGGTAGAGCCTTATAACAGCATGGCTCAGGCGCCCCGCAAAACAGCGTTCCCAGAGGAGGCGAAGGTCATAACCTCTGGGCCAGCATCTGTCTGACAGCCGGTCACGCCCCAGATGAAAATGGATTGGGAAGGCTTTCAAAAGGAAACTCAGAAGGCTTTCAGAAGGAACTCAGAAGGTTTCCTGAGGAAGCAGGGACGCCGCCGGAGAGCATTCTCCCCCACCGCCCCTCTCACCCCTCTCACACCCCCCCCCGCCCCCCGGCCCCCTCGTTGGAAACTGATCCCGAAGTCTGAACCCCGAAACTTTAGCCGGCTGCCCAAAACACAAGTAAGAGACTCCTTACGCCAGCAACCTTTTGGGGGTACCTGAATGTTGGGTTTAGGGTTTGGGGTTTGGGGTTTAGTGTTTAGGGTTTAGGGCAAGGTTATTGGGCTTAGGGCACCAAGAAACCCCCAACTCTGCCATGTTTCAAAGGCCCCTGCAATCACCTGACTCAGCCTCGCCATGCGTCGCATCACCACCTCTTGTGGCAACAGGGGTTTAGGGTTTAGGATTTAGGGTTTTAGGTTTTAGGGTTTAGGGTTTAGGGTTTTAGGGTTTAGGGTTTGGGGTTTAGGCTCCGCTTAGGGTTTGGGGCTTCGAGGCTCTCGGATCAGATCCTAATCCCTAAACCCGAAGCCCCAAAGCCACAGGCCTCGCAAGAATCACTGTTGCCTTGATCACTGATGTGGCAAACAGGACCGGAGTGTTCGCCCTAAATCTCACGAACCCTAAGCTGGGGTAGGCTCGGGGCCCTATTTAAACCGAATTCTGATTTTGATGGCTTGATGCGGGGTATAGTGGATTAAGAGCAAAAAAAATCTACGCTCCGACCTACCCCTGCAAGCCCGAATCTTGGAAAGGGACGAAGTGGGCACGCTGCTGCTCCTTGGACCGTAAGCCTCAGGCTTTGAGGCGGCGCACCAGTCTACCCACAGCTTGCTGGACACGGATCAGATTGTTTATGACGACCTTTCAAAAGCTCAAGAACAATAAGAATAGCAATGTAACAATAACAAGAATATACAAGCACAATAATAACAATAACAATCGTAACAATAAGAGTGATAACCATTGCAATCACGAGAAAATTCCGAGCGCTGCTTTGCTGCTTTCAATTGCTGCTCGCAGTTGCACGTACCTTGGGGACTAAATGAACCCTAAAAGGGTTTAATTAGGGCTCGTATACCTTAATAGGAATTACAGTAGTACAGAGTATATGACCCCAATTCTAGGGTTCATTTCCTCCCGAAAGTAAGGCCAGCACCATCCTTCTCCTCAGGCTTTCCCTCAGCGCTTGCAAGAAGGCCAGGATGTCTGCCAGTCGTATGCTTGCCAGACAAGTTACCAGGATGGGCGATGATACCCTACAACCCCTTAAAAGGCCTTCTATAGGGTTCAGTATGAAGCAAATTTCAGAACTCATAGCCCATCCTGGTAGGGCGATGGTCATGCGCTGCCAGTAGTTGCTCAATGACGTTTCGGAACGTGCTTACACCATCCCCAGGCAAACTACAGAGTCTACAGTAACCTCGAGAAGGTTGGAACATCCTTATCCCCATACCCCAAGAGGTATACCAAAGGGAATCCCAGCTCGAATAGTCCTTAAACAATGTTCCAATTTTCTGGAGTCTACTATAAGTATGAAGCGCACATATTCGCGCGTTACGCGCGCCAAGCGTGGGTTCGGAAGCTTCTCTTGAGAAGCCTAGGGCCGCTGCGGAGCAGCTCATCCGGATCAGCAAGTTGGACTGCGCAAAGCAGGGTTTAGGGTTTAGGGTTTAGGGTTTAGGGTTTAGGGTTTAGGGTTTAGGGTTTAGGGTTTAGGGCTTAGGGTCGGCTTATACGGCTTAGGGGCTGTTAACAACGCGCCATCATCCGTAAATCTTCGAAACAAAGATGTATCGACATGCGCTCCTCCTGCGTCTGAAATGTCGAAAGCCACACAGTGCCTCCTCATCCTCCTCGCCACGACTGGCTCGCATGACCTCAAAGATCTTCTGGCTGACGACCTGGCATGAAAGGGCCCTCCTGCCTGCCGGCCCACCTCAAGGCCTACCTGGAACCCTCACTACCTAACAGGTTTCTGGGATTTATGGGAAATACCTCTGCTTTGGGGTTAGCCACGATTCAACTGTAGGTAGATGGAGTCCCTGGTAAAGTGTGAGTGATGAGGGTCTGCACCTGGGGGTCCGGAGAGGCTCGCCACGGGGTCAAGCAGGATAGGGTGCCCAGAGTAGCTAGTTACCGTGGAATGCGGCACAGATCACACCGACGTGGGGGTTGGCGCACATCCAGGGGCCCCGCATCCTTGGGGGACTACATGAACCCGAAAAGGGCTTAGGGTTCAGTATATGACCCCGATTTCAGGGTTCATTTCGTCCCCAAGGATATAGACCCCAGATAGTAGGATCCCCTTATCGTAAACCCCCCACACATGCTGGGCATTGCTCGGCTGCCTCCTGGGCAGAGAGAGTCCACCCGACGCGCGCCGCCGGGACGTCAAAGTGCTGCGTGGCAGAAGCAAGAAGCCAACTCTGCTGCTTCGAAGGGTTTAGGGTTTAGGGTTTAGGGTTTAGGGCTTAGGGCTTAGGGTTTCATCTTATCTTCCACCTTTGCCAGTGGAAGAGAACCCATGTTTCACCCCATTCATTAGAAGCCATGAGCCCCTGCGGACCTCCAGCCTTCGGTGAAGGTTGATGGCCTTGGTAGCCCAGTAAGCATATCCTTAACAAGGGCACCCTATTTTTGGTTGGTTACTTTTCATAAGGGAACCCTAAACCCCAAACACTAAGCCCTAAACCCTAAACCCTAAACCCTAAACCCTAAACCCTAAACCCTAAACCCTAAACCCTAAACCCAGAGCAGAAAAAGGGTAAAGGGTACCACTGGGCTGCCAAGTGGCGGCTGCATGGCTCTGTGTCACCGCCAGCACTCGCTGATCCTTGTAGTGAGGACGTGCAAAACAGGACTTCAAGCCTTTACGCGAAAGCTGCGCGTAGGGTTTAGGGTTTAGGGTTTAGGGTTTAGGGTTTAGGGTTTAGGGTTTAGGGTTTAGGGTTTAGGGTTTAGGGTTTAGGGTTTAGGGTTTAGGGCTTAGGGTTTAGGGTTTAGGGTTTAGGGTCGGCTTAACGTCTAATGTAGGGAGCTTGCAGCCGTCCTGTGTGAAAGTGGACGACACGGACAGAGCCATTGCGGCCGCGACGTGCGTTTTCCCCGTGCCTGGCCGGATCACCACTTAAGATGTCCCTCGCGCTACGCCGGAAGATGCCCAACATCACATCTGTCTGAACAAGCACATGAGGATCATGTGTAGCAGAGAACAGGGATCAGGTGCCATGCGTCTGAGAATGTCTCTTCCTTGGGGACCAGATGAACCCAAAAATTGTGGTCACATACCCGACACTTCTAGGATTCCTACTATAAGGTATATGAAGCATCCACCCTTGTAGGCTTCATTTAGTCCCCAAGGTTCTCCCACCTGGAGGACCCCGCACGAGGCTGATGTGACGATTCCTCGGCACGCGCTTGGCCAGGGCCGGGTTCATTGCCAGAACTTTGGGGACCAAATGAACCCTAGAATTGGGGGTCATGTACCATATACTATTATCATGCCTATTCAGGTATATGAACCCCAGAATTGGGGGTCATGTACCATATACTATTATAATGCCTGTTCTGGTATATGAAGCATGAACCCTTTTAGGGTTCATAATTGGTCCCCAAGGAAGGAGGTACTGATCTTGGCAACGTTGACTCGCGCTGATGTTTTTCACTACCCTGATCAAGACCCACACCTCTGCCTCCAGCTACTATTTGCTTAAGAACCCCAAAAGAAAAATAAGAATCCCTATATTACCCTTAATAAGGAAGAATATCCTTATGTGTTTGGGGGGTTCTTAAGCAAATAGTAGTCCGTGGCTCACGTGGACCCATCTCGTTTGATGGGTTGAGGGGCAGCACTCCGTGCGTCCGCTCAATAACTCAGAGTCCACGGCTTCTTGACAGCTGACAGAGTTTATTCAGTTGAGGATGACTGCTAGGGAATGAGAACCCTAAACCCTAAACACCAAACCCTAAACCCTAAACCCCAAACCCTAAACCCTAAACCCTAAACTGTAAGCTTGCGCTCCTCACGGCCATCGCCGACGAAGCGAGCTAATTAGGAGATGCAGATTCGTTTCCTCGAGGACCATCCTTGGCCAGCATGGGCTATTGGGCCTTGTAATCCCCTAAGCAGCCCCATAAGGGGGGTTAGGGTTTAGGGTTTAGGGTTTAGGGTTTAGGGTTTAGGGTTCAGGGCTTAGGGTTTAGGGTTTAGGGTTTAGGGCTTAGGGCTTAGGGTTTAGGGCTTAGGGTTGGCTTCTTGAGGGGTTATAGGGTAGAATAGCCCATGCAGGTGCGTCTTATTCAACTCAGGAGAGAAAACGCATCTCAGACAGTTGAGCCTACCAAGCATTGTGCGCAAGTCTCGCCGCTCTAAAGGAGCGTTTCCAACTGCCCCACTTTGAAGGGCCCATGGTATTCCTTCGAACCTCTCTTCTGGGGCTGCACAGTTCAATCGATCGGCGCAGCCTACTCCGAACACCCCGAACTTCGCTAGCTTTTCTAAAGCAGGCTCGGGGTGAACTCGCCATGAGACCCCCCCAACCCCCGAAAGGCAGTGGTCTTAGGGGTGACGTTGAGAACCCATTCAGCTCTATTGGAGGGCTGCTCTTCAGTAGGCTGCGCCAAGTCTTAAAAGTTCGCAGCATGCGGCGGGCACTTGACAAAGGCGCAAAAGAGTGGCTGAGGGGTAGATTACTAGAAATCATGTATGATCTTATGTGGCGATGCCGGCGCCATCTACTGCCCACCGTCTGCCCGCAGTAAAGCTGCGTGGTGAGCGCGGGGTTTCTCAAAACCATGATGCACTTAAGATCAAACTGCAAAAGCACGACTTAGCCGAGAAATGCCGCATGGATCCGCGTGGGAAGAGTCGTTGCATGCACAAACTAGCAGACCAGCGGCCGAAGGCGGTGGCAAGGCACAAGACTTGGACCCAGGATCCCCCCAGACTGCCCCGAGGTGTTACATTAGTATACGGCTAGTTTTTGTGCAACAAACTTCTTGTATTCATTTGTTATAGTTTTGTGTAATGATTGTAGTACTGCAATGCTGTAATAGTATACTACTACTATTTTCTATGGACATATGACACGATGTAATCATATGATGTTCTTATGGTACTGCTATCCAAACAGTATCATAGCATTGCAGTACGATATTGTTCTACTGTCATATAAAAACACCTTCTTTAGCTACATTGCTATACGACAATAGTACTGATATTGTAGCACTATATGAATCAAGTGAACTTCATGATTCTTCTGTGTTTAATGATATGAACTAAACATTGCAGTACTGCAGCACTGTGTTTTTATTAGACTCTCATGTCACTCTGCTACTTCTTTCTATTGTTGGGCCGCAGATAAGTGCGGAGAGATTCTCAAGCTCTTCAGGTTTAAGGTTTAAGCAGATGTGGCAACACGACTCACGATCGTCAACTGATGCCTGCGGGACTCATGAGTCTCGGTAGTAGGGCGAGGTTTAGCTTGGCGCCGGCCCACCGTTCCTCCCGTCACCACAAAGTGGCCCTTTGAAAAAAGACTTTATGTCGGCTGCACGAGCCCCGCTTGCGTATGAAGCCTGCATGAAGGGCCGCGTTTCCGAGCTGCCCATGTCATCCCGAAGTGTGAGTAGCATTCGTGGAGCCTCGCTGAAAGTTGTCTGAGATGAGTAGCCGGGGTAGCAGCTTCAGAAGGGGCGGTCCATCACCGTTGGAAAACCAAGGCTCGTGCCTGCGTTTGCCAGCACAGTAGCCGACGCAAACAAACAGAGATCCCAATTTTTTCCAAGTCGACCTGGAACCTGTAACCTGGCTGCAATCCAATCCGACAGCCATGAGCTGAAATGTTGCATTGACAGCTCGGCAAAAAGCGCCGTCAGAATGGCATCAGCTTGGAGGCAAAGGCCAGGACCTTGTGTGAGGCATCACCGGGTGTGGAACAGGACTTTGGCTACTCCACCGAGCTCTACAGGGTTTAGGGTTGTGGGTTTAGGGTTGACTACAAATTGATAGCACTGCCAAACGAAAAGGCCTTAAGAAGCGGATCCCTGCCTCATTGGCTTATTTGTGCTTCGCCTTAGCTTTTTCCCTTGGGGACCAGGCGAACCCTTAACAGGGTTTATGGCGCACATACCGTAGTAGGGGTTGTCGTACAGTAGTATAGGGTACAATGACTAGCCCTAAACCCTGAACCCCGAACCCTAAACCCCAAACCAATAGTCGTGGGAGTCCACAAGCTTATTCCGAGAGATTCAGAGCGGCTGCGCGTGGCAGCCAGCGCCGCGCCCGGGTTTTAGGGGCGGGGAGGCGCAGGCGTCGCAGGAGCAGCCGGGCCTGAAGCCAAGCAAGCCGAGAAGAGCTACTCTGAAACCCTGAAACCCTGAAACCCTGAAACCCTGAAACCCTAAACCCCGAAACCCCGAAACCCTAGCTGACTTCAGCTTTTTCTGTGCGAGTCATCCTGCAACCACTCCGCGAACTCTTCACAAGTGGGACAGTGCACCATACTCCCCTTAGAACCTTAATCAAAACAATATTTTGAGTATCCTCTTGGGTTTTAAACAAACAAAAATAGAAAATAATCCCCAAGGGGAATTTGGTGCGTGGCCTGGTAGTCCTCTCCACCCATGGGGCCTGGGACAACAGGGAAAAAAAAACATGAAGCACTACTGAAGGAAACAGGAAGCCACCCTTGCGCATGCATTTGCAGCGGCTCTGCCTTAGGGACTAGATGAACCCTAAAAGGGTTTAGGGCTCATATACCTTAATAGGAATCTATAGTAGTATGGGGTATCATATACCCTATACTGCTACAATTCCTACTCATATTATGACCTTCAATTTGAGGGTTCATAATTCGTCCCCAAGGTGTTTGCAGGGCCAGCTTGCATCACGCCGGGCCTTCAACAACCGGATGTGAATGCGAGACCCCGTTGAAGAGCCTCACCTGCACCATTCGCCGCCGGAATCACCGGTGGCCGTGGAAAAAAAACGGACGGCTGTTGTACTCCACGACTACGACAACGACTACGACAACGACCACCACCACCACCACCGCCACCGCCACCACCACCACCACTGCCACGACTACGACTAGAAGTAGGAGTTAACGCACCCTCAATAGTACTAGCTTACTAGCAGCGGCGGCATGGATTTCGATCTCTGAAATTGCACAGAATGTGGAATACACTGACATTAGTGCGACATCCGGCCTCGACGTGCGCCACGCCTGCCTGCACATGCACGAGACCAAGCGAGCGTGTGTGGTCTCCCAAAAACTTCATGAACGACTCTGACTCACTACGTTCCCTTTCCGAGAAACTGCAGGCAAGACACAAGAGACGTGAAACAAGAGACACAACACAATCAGCCGAGGTAATAGGCACCCGGCAAAAATGGCGCGTTAAAGACGGGGCCATGTATGGATAAAAGTCAAAACAAAAGAACCCATGCTGGGGTTTGCCTGTGTCGCTGTCTCTCTTGGTCTCAAAACTGAGCATGTGCCTCGTGAAGCGCATCAGCAAAAGCCGTAGACATGTCCTCGGCTTCGTGAAGTCCGCAACAGCGTTTAGAAGCAAAGCTCATTGAGTGACGGGATGCTCCGCGATGGGAGCAAGTGTCCCCTTGTCAACTGCTTCCTGCCCTTGGACAAAGGGTTTAGGGTTGAGGGTTTAGGGTTAGACTTTGGGCCACTGCCCGACTGTCCACGAGCCCTGTCGACTGGTCACCGAAGGACGGAAGCAGTGAAATCTTAGGCCAAGATGCGAATGGCACACTGGTATCTGCCTGTGGCAAAGAGCAGTGCAGCAACTCACCAAGCAAGACAAGGACAGTGAGAACATTACATCTTGGGGACGACATGAACCCTAAAAGGGGTAAAGGGTTCATAAACCTTGTTAGGAGCTATAGTAGCTATTGGTATATGACCCCAATTTTAGGGTTCGTTTCGTCCCCAGGGCAGAGTCTGACAGCGTGCGCCGCCTTGCCGTGCATGAGCTGCATTGGTGGCATTCGTGACGCCGCACGCTGCATGGAAGGCTCCTGGACAAAGCGCAGGGTTCCCAGCACAACGCAGCCGAAGCAGCGCGTGCGTCCAGAGTGAGCAGCCACACTTCGTCACACCTTTGGTCCGCACCTGCAGCATCAATGTTGGCGAAACTGCGGCCATGTTCCCATCTGCCTCAGAGCAGTGTCTGCAGAGCTCTTGATTATTACTACTATTATTATTATTACTATTATTACTATTATTGTTATTATTGTTTCTTGTTGTGTTTTTTTTTGCGGGGGGGAGGGGTGGGGAGGGGGGCTGAGGCATCTCCCCGAGGGCGGAACGCAGATGTGCGGCAAGAAGGGGAAGATGCCCTTGCTCTCCATGTGAGCAGCCTCGCAATGCACCATCTTCGAAAGACGGGAATTTGAAGGTTTTTGTAAGGTTTAGGGTTTAGGGTTTAGGGTTCAGGGTTCAGGGTTTAGGGTTTAGGGTTTAGGGTTTGGGTTTATAAGGTTTAGAAGGTTTTTGGTACTGACTGCGGCCAGGACACCTCTGCCGGAAGATCGTAAACGCCCGACACACCCAAGAAAACCTCGCAAGAAGCGGTGTCTCGGCGTGCGGAGCGCGAGAAGGCCCAAAGTTGTCTGGCGCCCTCGCTCTCAGAAGCCCTGGCTTGGACTGTCTACCAATCTTGCTCAATCTTTCTTCCTCTCTCTCTGCATATATAGATATACATACATATACATATACATTATACATTATACATTATACATATACATATCCATATACATAAACATATGCATATATAATATGCGTGTTACACTACTTTGCATTCCATGACATTAGACTAAACTATACTGTATTACATGAGGTCACATTATATTGCATTGCATTACATTCTATGACATCATACTCCATTGTGTTATTAAGATATTCTCTATGCATACATGCATCGGGATGCCCCCCCTGAAACAAACAGTCCCTAATAGGAATGATGATAGGGGGTACTACAATCCCTAGTAAGGATTGTCCGTATAAGGGGGAACATCCCAACATACACATATTGCATTCAAATATCCCTAAACCCTTAACCCCTAACCCCTTAGCCCTAAACCCTAAACCCTAAACCCTAAACCCTAAACCCTACGCGGGTTCCTCAGGATTTCATGTCTCCAGCCTGGAAGTCGCTTGGAGACCACCCGAGGCCTGGCCCATGGCAGTCGATCATCTCACTTAAAGGCCGTCTTATCAACTATCATCTGCATATGGTTTAGGGTTTAGGGTTTAGGGTTTAGGGTTTAGGGTTTAGGGTTTAGGGTCTAGGGATACACACATGGGTATGTCCCAAAAACAGGGGTTTCCCTTTTGCCCCCCCAAATAGAATCGAATCCCCTTATGTGCACACATGGGCATTTTAAAAAATAAGGGCACCCCTTATACACCCCAAATAGTGCAGAATCCCCTTTAAGGGACCCCCAAAAAGGGTACCCCGAATTCGGAAACCCCAACATACTACCTGTAACTTAATGCAAAGGCACAAAAGACGTAACTTCTAAAAGTTCGAGAGGATGGAACGCGAACACGCCGAAGGTCTAAACCCTAAATCCTGAACCCTAAACCCTAAACCCTAAACCCTAAACCCTAAACCCTTCAAGGCCGGGGTGCGGCGTCCCGACTCCAGCGCTTCCTCCTCCCGGCGGCACTGCTGGAGCAACAGCCTCCAGCCAAGGGACGGTTTAGGGTTTAGGGTTTAGGGTTTAGGGTTTAGGGTTTAGGGTTTAGGGTTTAGGGTTTAGGGTTTAGGGCTTAAGGTTTAGGATTTAGGGTTTGTGGTTTAAGGTTTAGGGTTTAGGGTTTAAGGTTTAAGGTTTACCTTAAGAAGCCCAGAACCTACCTTTTTGTAGGTTAGTACTATAAAAGCCCCATATAGGATTCTTTAGGCAACCTACCATGTTTGTAGGTTTTGGGTTAAGGTCGGGCTTAGGCGCAGAAGATCGCAGAATTCTCGGAGCAAACATAGTTGGAACAGATATGCACTCTTGGGGAAGGATCACTCTCGCTTGCGGTGAACCGATGGTCACTTCTCTAACTTAGGGTCCCTGGGCACTTAACCCTGAACCCTTTTGGGGTTACGTTTGTAAGATGGACCATAATGTTGAGACCCTGAACCCCAAACCCTAAACCCTAAACCCTAAAGCCTAAACCCTAAACCCTAAACCCTAAACCCTAAACTGACCAGATGAAAGTCAGCAAAGCGGCACGCTGCAGAGGTGGGCCCCAGCGCTCTGGCCGGCCAAGGCCATACGCTTCGGGTCGCCCCCATAAGCTGCCTCGGGAGGTTTAGGGTTTAGGGTTTAGGGCTGTAGTTGTAGGGGTTTAGGGTTTCAGGGTTTAGGGTTTAGTTGCATGGGATTAGGGTTGTAGGGTTTAGGGGGTGGACTTGGGCTGGAGTGGTCATTTCTCATCAAGGAAATCAAACTTCGACCCCAAACGATGTGCCACTAAGAGGTTCCCTTCTTCTGGGGGCTTACGAAATAAGGGACCCCTAAAATGGACTCCCAACCAGTAGGGTTCACTTCCGGCGAGTCCGCATCATTCCGCCGAGCCTTCGTCTTCGTAGTGTGGTTCGGGTTTAGGGCTTATACGGGCTTCGGGTTTAGGGTTGAGGGTTCAGGGTTTAGGACATCACTTCGGCCCGCTATGCAGCAGAGTTTCCACGTTGCTCTGAACCCAGGACAAGGCAGAATCCAGATCGTCGAGCATGTCGGGGATAGCGCCCAAGGGAAAATTGCCTGACTGGAAGGGTTCAGGGTTTAGGGTTTAGGGTTCAGGGTTCAGGGTTTAGGGTTTAGGGCCAGGGGCTCTTCCTTCCTGAAGCACGGGGTCGCGGCCTGAAGAAGCCTTTATCCTAGGGTAGTTGCATGGTCCCTTGCTAGGATGGCCCTGAAAACCCTCCGAAAAATATTCCTGAATATGATACTCTCATGAGATCTCATGCCCACTCCTGCTTCTGAGGGCGCCAAAGTACCAACACAAACACTGCTTGTGAGAGATAACCTTAACAAAACCAGGGAAAATATAAAAGCATGCCAATGCCCAAGGGTCTACCGAGCTCAACACGGGCCCTGAAATAGGGAAGCCTTGTGTGCCCTCTTTTTTTTTTAACCCAAGGGCCCGTACTTCAAGACCCTTTGCAGATGGCAGGAAGAAGAAGAAGAAGAATTTAGGGTTTAGGGTTTACCATGAGATTTTCCGTGCCGCACGATTCCAGCAACTGATGCCAAGAATGCCAGGGTCGAGGGGCACAGATCCGAAAAGACGGCAGGGAGCCATAAGTAAAGGGTTTAGCGTTAGGGTAGCACGCCCTGGACCTCTAAACCCTCAACCCTAAACTCTAAACCTCTGATACAAGAGCTCTGGCCCGAGCCCCTTCCAGTGGTGGAGCTGTTTACTACTAATCGCCGGGGGATTGCCATGATGTCAGGTAAGGTGCCTTTCGTGGGCTTGACGACAAGCAATAGCTGGACAGCGCTCATCCAAACCGACCGTTTCACAGGCCTTGTCCTGTGTTGTGAGGCGTTAAAACATCGCGATGCTTCGTTGCAGACTGGCACATGCACTCGGTGTACTCTTGAAACGACAATCACACAGTCCAGTCAGACCTTTCTGAAGTGGGTTGCGGGCTCTAGCACTGCCGCAATGCAGGGGCACTTTCTGCTGTATCATCTGTTTGCAACACTGGTGGTCTTGCAATCGTACCCATTTGCAGAGCATTGGTTGTCGAATGCCTGCAACTTGTTTGATTGTTGCGCTACGATGTTGCTTGTGGCCACAGCCGTGGCAGAGAGGATGCCTGCCGTTGTCATACGCCAACGTGCTGCGACAGCTATACCTATTCTTTGGTGTCAGAGACCTGGCAAGTTTGGACCTGGTGCCGTTCCTGACGAGCATTATGCCCGAACGGGTGCTGACATGATTTGGCTGCCGGGCGTAGTGGCCCTCTTGCTCTGTAGCCTCTACGTTCAGGTCTTTGGCAGCGATCTCCTTGAATGCAATCTCAGGTTAACGGGAAGTGAGCACGTGGACAAAGACATGCCTGACTTGACAACTTCGAAATTGTCCTTTGTGCATGGTCTCGTTTGTCATGCTCTTCTACCAGTTCGAGCTCAAAACCCCAAGGCCATGTTATGGACATTCGCAGCTTGCCCCTCTTGGATCATCTCCTATTCCTTCAGTTCTGAGCGGCCAACTTGAGCCACAGGGTTGCACAGACTTTGTGTTTTTCCCTACAGTTTGTTCCTTTCAGTTTCGAGTGTGGCCACGTCAGATTGGCTGCGCGTACAAAGTAGTCTGGATCTTCTTGTCATATCACCGCTGGCATCTGTCCAGCGAGGTGGAAACAGTCTTCACCGGCTCATATGGTCGGGTGTTTGTGTTAATGTTCCTCGCGGACTCTGTACGGAAGGCGGCTGCGGGCGTAACCAGCAGCCCTCTTTGATGTAATTGTTCTGCCGACTCCTGGTCATCCAGGACAGGACTGTGCTCGCCGCACTGCTGCCGCTGTGCGCGAGCGCTTCAACGGTGTGTGATAAACCTCTGATACAAGTAGGGACAGCAACTTGCGATGTCCAGTCGCAGCGACTGTTTGGCTACTCCCTGGCTTTCTTGAAGAACTCAGCACACGAGGCAAGGATGGCAATTGCCAACTTCGCTTCGTTTTGGTGAGTTGGGCTCTGTTCACCCTTGGATTCTCTTGCCTTCCTATTGCTCAAGAAAACCCAAACAAATCCTAAACCTGAAAAAAATCCCCAATGGCTTGGAGTCACCAACGAACCGATTGGCAGAAAGCTGGTGGGGTGTTGTTTGCACGTGTAACTTTACAAAGTTGGATGACATCCCCAGGCAATCACAAGGGAGCAGGGACCCAAAGCATTATCTCCAGGGCTTTGATAACGTCACTGACTCCTATCGAGTTTCTCTGGGACACTAAGCAGACTAAGTACAAAGCTACAGCTTTGAGCTGAGAAAACCCATGCACAGCCTCTTCTTCGAAGATATGCGCATTTCGAGCTCTCAGCTGAACTCTGGGAACCGATTTCTCAGGAGGGCCGGGGGGCAGCCCTAAACCCTAAACCCTAAACCCTAAACCCTAAACCCTAAACCCTAAACCCTAAACCCTAAACCCTAAACCCTAACCCTAAACCCTAAACCCTAAACCCTAAACCCTTAAACCCCAAACCCTGGGTTAGGCCGGGTTAGGCTGTAGGGTTCAGAGGGTCCCGCTTTGCAAGGTCGGCGGAAGGAACGCTCGCCCACGTTGGTCTGTGGTTGCCACTTAAAAGACAAAACTGCTGGCGGCCTCAACTTCCAGCTGGGTGGTCCTAAACCCTAAACCCTAAACCCTATACCCTATGATAATACGGCACCTAATACTTAGGTACCCCAAAAAGGGATCATAACTTTGACAACCACCCAACTGGAAGGGATGGGTGGAAGCAACAGCCCAGGTGTCGAAATAACGAGTCTCTGGGGCGCTTTGGATGCTGGGAGGTTGGGAAGACATGATACCTTGGGGACGACATGAACCCTCAAATTCGGTTCATATACCCTGTCTATTTAAGGTTTAGGGTTTAGGGTTTAGGGTTATCCAGGCATATGAACCATAAACCCTTTTGGGGTTCATTTAGTCCCCAAGGAACCCGGCACGACAGCCGAACGGCCGACCGCAAATCCAAATGCCACATGCGACAGGCATCTCGTCCTGTGCAGCATTGGACGGCTCGGCAAAATTTCAGAGGCACCCGCAGCAACCGTGGTTGGATTTGTTGTTGTCCTGCGGGCACACACACACACACACGGACACATATCTCACATCACGGCACTTCCGTGCAAAAAGCACCCTAAACCCTAAACCCTAAACCCCAAAACCCAAACCCTAAACCCTAAATTTCGTAGGGGCTGACACAAAAGCCAGCGCTCCTGCAGCCATTTATTCTTCAGAAGAACTTCCTGCGCCGAGGGACAGTTTAGGGTTTAGGGTTTAGGGTTTAGGGTTTAGGGTTTCGGGTTTAGGGAGCAATCTGCAGTGTGCTCTTCCCACGTCCCGACCATGTGGGTGGTTGTCAAAACAATGATCCCTTTTGGGGTCCCTAAACACTATAGGTGCCGTATTATACTAGGGATCCAAAAAGGGACAACCCTGAACCCTAAACCCTAAACCCTAAACCCTAAGCCGTAAACCCTGTGTCTCTTCATCTCGCAACTCTGTCAGTCCTGTGCCCTGGGCCTCCTTTTCGGGTCGCGCTGAAGTAGCAACTCCACCTCGCATGGAAGGCACGAACACATGTGAGGCTTAGGCTTGCTTAGGGTTTAGGGTTTAGGGTTTAGGGTTTAGGGTTTAGGGTTTAGGGTTTAGGGTTTAGGGTTTAGGGTTTAGGGTTTAGGGTTTAGGGTTTAGGGTTTAGGGTTTAGGGTTTAGGGTTTAGGGTTTGGGGTTTGGGGTTTGGGGTTTGGGGTTTAGGGTTTAGGGTTCAGGGTTCAGGGTTTAGGGGAGTTAAGGCCATGATTTCGCAGCTGCAAGAACTCAACAAGGCTTCCCGTGAGTCCAGACTACATCGGCGAAAAAACCTTCCTACCCTACTATTGCTTAAGAGCCCCTAAAAAACCTTAAAAGAAGAATCCCGAAATTACACTTGTAAGGAAGAACATTATTGCTTTTTGGTGGGTTCTTAAGCAATTGGCATTTATGGGGTCCTTAAAGGGCGGAGGGGCTTCCTGGGGGAGTGGGGAACCTTGGGTTACGTACTCCCCTTGAAGCCCCCTCCCTGAAGAACCCCAAGCAGTCTTCAACGAAAATCTTCAAAGCCCCTGGCGCGCTGCACTTGTGCAAAAACCAGGTGTAGGGTTTCGGGGTTTCGGGGTTTCGGGGTTTCGGGGTTTCGGGGTTTCGGGGTTTCGGGGTTTCGGGGTTTCGGGGTTTCGGGGTTTCGGGGTTTCGGGGTTTCGGGGTTTCGGGTGTAGGGTTTAGGGTTTTAGGGCTTTTGGGCTTTATACATGCGGTCACGGCGCCAACTCCTTGACTTCTGGCTGCTTGAGTTTCCATCGCCTGGCAGATCAGGGCACATCGGCCACTGCTAGCAACCAAAATTTGGACTACGTAGATCGGGCATAAGAGCCTCAGGGACTGCATGAAACCTGAGAGGGCTTATGGCCCACACATACCCTAAGATGGGTTCTGGTAAAATTCGGGTATATGACGCCTAAACCCTCAACTCTCAACCCTGAACACTAAACCCTAAAGCCTAAACCCTGAAGCCTAAACCCTAAACTCTAAACTCTAACCGCCCCCCCCCCGCCCCCCAATGTTAGGTTTCGCTTGGTCCCGAAGGAACGGTATCTTGGCAGCCAAAGCGTCCTCTCATCGTAGGGGATTCGCCATCCTTCATCCTGCAGTGACCTCGCCCCATCATGGCCGGTTTTGGGGTTGAGGGTTTCGGGCTTGGGGTTAGGGCCTATTCCCTAACCCGAAACCCCAAAACCATTTTAGGGTTTAGGGATTAGGGCCAAAAAAAGGCAGCCGAAAAACCTCCGGATGCCATCCTCATCCATGTAGGAGAGGCCACTTGGGGCCAACCAAGGCTCCATGCCTTCGAATCGGAGGGGTTTAGGGTTGAGGGTTGAGGGTTGAGGGTTTAGGGTTTAGGGTTGCTCAGGGTTTGAGGTTTGGGGTTTAGGGTTTAGGGTTTCGGGATGAGGGTTTGGGGTTTAGGCCAGTTTTGGGTAACGGTTTAGGGCTTAGGGTTTAGGGTTTAGGGTTTAGGGCTTAGGGTTTAGTAGTTCGGGTAGCGATTGAGGATTTAGGGCTTAGGGTGTAAGTGGCAAGGATTTAGGGTCTAGGGTCTAGGGTCTAGGGCAACGGTTTAGGGTTTAGATAGTACGGTTGGGTCCATTTCGAGTTGGCGTCAGGCCGAGCAGGTTTTTGTGGGCATAGGGTGTGGGGTTTAGGGTTGGTAGGGCCACTTGCCCTAAACCCTAAACACTAAACCCTAAACCCTAAACCCTAAACCCTAAACCCTAAACCCTAAACCCTAAACCCTAACCGTATGCAGCCAGTGGTGCAGACGGCGGAGATGTACAGAGTAATGCCGATGCTCCACACGTCACACTTCCTTAGGGCCGAGGATTTGCAGAGCCAGGGGGGGGGGGGGGGGGGGGGGTGGGGGGCCTAAGAGTATACAGCCCTAAACCCCGAATATGTAGCCCGGATTCCTAAACTCACAACTTCCTGAAAACGCATCGTCTTGTGTTGAAGCAGAGGCAAAGCTGCAAACTGGATGTAAGGAGAACGTAACGCCCCTAAACCCTAAAACCCGGAACGCCCGATAAACACCCTAAACCCTAAACCCTAACCCTAAACCCTCAACCCTCAACCCTCAACCCTAAACCAAAAAAAGGCAATGTGATGCAAGGTCTCTCATTGTACTGCCCCTTGTAGACCTCCGGCGCGATTGTGGTCATCGTCCCCACGACCTCCAGAGTTTTAAGTCCCGATAAGATGACGCACCAGCTCAACACATGGGCTTTTTTTGCAGGGTTTGGGTTTAGGGTTTAGGGTTCAGGGTTCAGGGTTTAGGGGTTGGTTTTAGGGTTGAGGGTTTGAGGGTTTAGGGTTTAGAGTTTGGGGTTTACCTAGTTTCTAACAGAAACTTGCCTCTCTCAGCGTCTCCCCGGGGAGCAAGGTTGTAGACAGCCCCAGGTCGATGAGCTTCAGGGGTGCACGTGGAGACGACCTGGGTGAGTTTGAGGTTTTTTTACAACCCCAATGAGCTCTTAGCGCTTGCTTGGGTTTAGGGTTTAGGGTATAGGGTTTAGGGTTTAGGGTTTAGGGTTTAGGGTTTAGGGTTTAGGGTTTAGGGTTTAGGGTTTAGGGTTTAGGGTTTAGGGTTTAGGGTTTAGGGTTTAGGGTTTAGGGTTTAGGGTTTAGGGGTAAGGGTTTAGGGTTTAGGGTTTAGGGTTTAGGGTTTAGGGTTTAGGGTTTAGGGTTTAGGGTTTAGGGTTTAGGGTTTCGGGTTTAGGGTTTAGGGTTTAGGGTTTAAATTTGGGTTCTCAAAGGAGGTCCTGACTGCAAGGGTGTCCGGCGTGTAAGATGCGCAAGCACCCTTGGGGGACCAAATGAACCCTAAAACTTGGGGGTCATGTACACTGTACTACTAGAATTCCCATCCCACAGTATGTGAACCCTAAACCCCTCAATCCGAAACCCTAAGCCCTAAGCCCTAAACCCGAAACCCTAAACCCGAAACCCTAAACCCTAAACCCTAAGCCCTAAACCCTAAACCCTAAACCCTAAGCCCTAAACCCTAAACCCAAAAAGCTCTTTGAAGGTTTCCAAGGCAGTGAAAGACGTTCAGTCAGGCGGCGTGGCCCGCATGTAGTTCTCGGGCTTGATGTCCTAACACAAGGCTGCCTTTTGTAGGGTTAGGGTTTAGGGTTTAGGGTTTAGGGTTTAGGGTTTAGGGTTTAGGGTTTAGGGCTTAGGCCTTAGGGTTTAGGGTTTAGGGTTGAGGGCTCCGGGTTTCTGGTTCATGTTGGGAGAGTATGAAAAACTCAAACTTCTTTTCTGTACTGAGTTTAAGCGCCCTTACAGATGCAAATCGTTACCCCGCACTATGACAAGGGTTTAGGGTTTTAGGCTCACTGTGCAAGCAAGGGTCTCTGTGCACGATGTAGTGGTAGTGGAGGTATGCCACCCCAGACAGCATTTGCCAGGCGTAGTTGGCCAAAAGATGGTCCCTTGGTCAAGCAGCGAGTTTGCACGACACCCCGTAACCTTGAGTTCTTATACCTGAATAGGAATCAGAGTAGTCAGAAACCCTGAACCCTAAACCCTAGCTAAACCCTAAACCCTAAACGCTAGCTACACCAACCCTAGAACCCTAAACCCTAAACCCTAAACCCCAATTTTGGGGATCTTTTGGTCGCCCCAACCCCCCCCCCCCGCCCGCCCTCCCTCCCCCCACCGAACTGGCCGAGCTTCTCCAGCCCAACCTTCATCCGGTCATCCTTACATGGGACTTATGGTTCGGGTTTAGGGTTTCGGGTTTAGGGTGTCGGGTTTAATTAGGGTTCAGGGTTCAGGGATCAGGGTTTAGGGCAAAAAAGGCCATCAATGCAGCTAACGTGAAGGCCGCGCAACAGCTCTAGCAGCTATCTGTGCATGTCCTAGCGGATGCAACAGTCATCATAGGCCTTAGGGTTCTTAAGGGAGGGGAGCTCAGGGAGTTTAGGGAGTAGTGGGGGGTATAAGGGAACCTTAGGTTACATACCCCCGTTGAACCCCCCTCCCTTAAGAACACTACACATTCATGCATTCGCACACACCTTGGTTCGGATCAGCACGGGGCTATGGCTTATCAGCATCCCGACTCAACTCACGTCTGGCAAGTTGACGTGACCTCCAATCCCTAAACCCTGAAACCTAAACCCTAAATCCCTAAACCCCTAAACCCCTAAACCCCACACCCCCTGCCTCGCAGCGAAGGTATCTGTCTGCCACCATGGTCAGCAGGTCTCCGCCTGTACTGCTGGGGACAAAACCACTGCAAGCCTTACGTCCGATCGTTCCTCGAACTACATGGGTCAGTTCTCAAAATTCTGGGGTCCTGTTTTGGGGTACCCTAGAATATTCGGACCCCGAAAGGGTTTTTTGTTTAACGTTGAAAAATGCCCCCAGATTCTGGTCCTTTTTTGGGGTACTGCAAAATTAGGAACCCCGAAAAAGGACCACTTTTTTATGGAGAAAGGGTCAACTCTGTGGCGCTCTATCCCCAAAAAGGTGCGAATCTCGCGGTCCTGAGCAGAGCTCCATGACAAGGTAGAACATCTTCCTTGGGGAATCAGTATGAACCCTAAGAGGGTTCTCTGATGGTTCATGTTACCTTTGTAGGAATTCGAGTAGTCAGGGTATATGACTCGAATGGTAAGGCCCCCAATGATAGGGCTCATTTGGTCCCCAAGGTTCTTGTCCCTGTACGCTTCCAGCAGTCGGACGATGTTCGGGTGCCGGAGCTTTCTGGCCTGCAGATCAGCGCCGGAAGCAAGCCCACAAGTTCTAGCTACTTAGGGTTTAGGGTTTAGGGCTTATAACTGGGAATCTCGTCGTACCAAGACTTGTGCTCAGCACCAAACCAGCTCAGGGAAAACCACGTGTGGGAGAAAAACCCTGGGCCTCAAGAACGCCAGCCGGCTGCCTTAAAATTGAGACAACCTAACCCTACCCCCAAACCCACACCACCAACCCCGAACAGAAGCCCGACAAGCAACACCGAAACCACAACCACACCCCCAGTAGTTTAGGGTTTACTTCCCTACCCTAGAGTTGTGCAACTTCATGAATCTTGTCCAGACCAGGCAATCCTTAACTCAAGATATCACTTCTAGTGCACTTGTGCAGCTTGGTGTTGATGACCCGAACGCAAGGTTGGGGGCGGGGGGGGGGGCTCCCATGTTGTATAGCACAACCCCGAACCCTGAACCCTAGCCCTAAGCCCTAAGCCCTAAGCCCTAAGCCCTAAGCCCTAAACCCTAAACCGCTAACCCCTAAACCCTAAACCCTAAACCCTAAACCCTAAACCCTAAACCCTAAACCCCAATGCTGCGGTCGACTCCAGGATCTCCGTACGAGCTACCCCCGAAAGGGAGGGCCTGGTCGAGCTCCTTCTCAAACACCTGGGAGGGATCTTACCTTTAGGGGGGGGGGGGGCTAAACGAACCCTAGGAGGGTTTAGGGTTTAGGGTTCAGGGTTCAGGGTTTGGGGTTTGGGGTTTAGGGTTTAGGGTTTAGGGCTTAGGGTTTAGGGTTTAGGGTTTAGGGTTTATAGACCTTAATGGGAATTGTAGTAGTCAGGGCAGATGACTCCCAATTTCACGGCTCATGTGGTCCCCCAGGTCCAGTTCGATCTATCCTTGCTATTTAGGAATATGGCACCCCCCTCCCCCCACACACCAACACCCCATTTTCCACCCATTTTTCCCAACCACGTTCTCCAACACTATACCACTTCATCCCCGACACACCCCCCCCCCCCCCGAATCACCAAATCTTTTCTCAATGAGCCCTCAATCTTCCACCACTTTCTCCAACTTTTCAGACCTCAGCTGCGCATTTTCGACCAGCCAACCACTTGCCCCCAAGCGTCCAAGTCTTCAGCATCCCGTTTCTCAACGAGCATGACGCAGCTCTCACCCACCAAAATCGCACCATGTTCCCACCAACAATTTGCCACCTTCTTCACAAGCCCTTGAAGAACTGCACCCCAAAAGCACTACGCCACGACATTTTCCATCACAGACCGCCCACCATCAGCAGCCATTGATCCACAGCCTGATCTTACCACCCGAAAATAGGTAAAGTCCACCTCATCGAAAAAGCTACCACCCGCCCACCCCACCCAGGACCCAACCTCTATCTTAAGATCTCTAGGATTAACCCAAGATCCCCAGCTAAGTTACCATCCTGGGAATACTGTCCTAGGTGCCAAACGCCTAGATGGAGCAAGGGGGGTCGCCGCTTCCCCCTGCCAGGCCCAGTCCCAATCAAGCTAAGCCCTAAACCCTAAACCCTAAACCCTAAACCCTAAACCCTAAACCGGGGGAGCTCTTAAGCCGAGGGGCGGCAGGATTCGTGGCAGTGGCCCTGATGCACTTGATCGCAACGACCTTGCCGTCCTGGCAACAGACAATTTGAGGGGGAAGAGGGGGAGGCCCTGCGGCGCCCTACTAAACCCTAAACCCTAAACCCGAAAACCCCAAACCTTAAACCCTAAACCTTAAACCCCAAACCCCAACCCTAAACCCCAAACCCCAAACCCTAACCCCAAGTCGGGGCTCTCTTGCTGGGCGCTGGCATCGGTCGAAAAGCCTCGGAAAATGGGGAGGAGGCGGTCCTTCTTTCGTCGGGACTTGTGCACCATTCCAAAGCCTCCTTGGCCAAGGATCTCCAAGAACTCGTAGCTGTCCTTGGGAAATTCTACAGATGGCTGGTCTGGCTGGGTTTAGGGTTTAGGGTTTAGGGTTTAGGGCTTAGCGTTTAGGGTTTGGGGTTTAGGGTTACCAGTCTGCCCAGAAGTGCCTGGATGGCGTTCTCTGCCGTGCTCTGGACCGAAGAGCGGCGGCGCGTACTGGCAGGTTTCGAGCTCTTCAACAACTTAGGGTTTAGGGTTTAGGCTTTAAGGTTTCGGGTCTAGGGCTTAGGCCCCAGCTCAGATTGGATACCCGAAAAGTGGGAGCCCATCCAGCACCAGTCAAGCGAGCCCCTTGCAGCCTGCCCAACAAGTGTCTAAGGGTACGTAGTTGAACGGATATATCAGGGGTTCCCTGTTAAGATCCTGTAAAGGGCCCATACTAAGGGACCAAGTAACTACCCTAAGACAGAAATCAACAGCCTGGTGACCAACTGTGAACCCTAAACGGGCCTATGGTTTTTCGAGGCATTTGTAGGAGTGCAGGATTCAACTGTGCACAGAGAAAAGGGCTCAGGGTTCATATACCTTACCAGGAACCATAATCGTACAGAGTATCTAATTTTGATTACCAGCCCCAATTTTTACGGTTCATAGCTGGTCCCCAAAGGGGCCAGCAATGGCCCCCTAAACCCTAGACCCTAAACCCTAAACCCTAAACCCTAAACCCTAAACCCTAAACCCTCAACCCCGCAATGAGTTTCTGGAGGCCTCACGTCCATGCCCAAGCTTTGTAGTACGGCCAAGCTGGCGCGGGCCTCGGAGTCTAGGGTTTCAGGGTTTTAGGGTTTAGGGTTTAGGGTTTCAGGGTTTTAGGGTTTAGGGTTCAGGGTTCAGGGTTTGGGGTTTGGGGTTTGGGGTTTGGGGTTTGGGGTTTGGGGTTTGGGGTTTGGGGTTTAGCGTTTGGCGTTTGGCGTTTGGGGTTTGGGGTTTACCTGGGACTCTTTTTACATACAGTTTTATGGGATATACATACCTACTAATTGAGGGAGTCCCAGGTAGGGTTTAGGGTTTTATAGGGCTCTCTCTCCACCAGGGTTCTTCCTCTCGGTCTCCGTCCAGCCTTCTTGATTCCGTTTCGGGGTCCAACATTACGATCACACCGGTCCTGCATTGGTACCATGCAAGGGCTACCGACCCAACGCCCCTGGCAAAACAGGCCAAGCACGTCAAGGCGCGGAAACTTCCGGCAGGGAGCTGTGGGTTGATGGCCTGAAGCAGAACAAAGAAGAGAGAAAAACATGTGAGAAAAGGATCGCAGGACACAACATTCGCAGCCCCCTAAACCCTAAACCCTAAACCCCTAGACCCTAAACCCTAATTAAACCCTAAACCCTAAACCTTAAACCCTGCAGGAGGCTCCTCACGGTTCTGAGCCGAGACCGCCGAACTGAGCCATCCGTCTCAGTTTGCTTGGCGGCGACGCCTCGGGGCGCTGGTCAGCATGGGTCTAGGGTTTAGGGTTTAGGGTTTAGGGTTTAGGGTTTAGGGTTTAGGCCACCCTCCGCCCCCCCCCCCCCCTTCCCGGCTAAGCCGCTAAGCCTGCAAAAACACCTCGATGGTGTGCCCCCGAGCGCCGGGCCATCAGCCTCTTCGGGCTCGTCGGCCTCGTTTCGTGACGCCGCCTCTTGACCTTCATCTCGGCTGATCAAGATGGACACCTCGAGATCATGGTTTAGGGTTTAGGGTTTAGGGTTTAGGGTTTAGGGTTTAGGGTCGCTACAATTCACGCAGCTACGCACCTTGGGGACTACATGAACCCCTAAAGGGTTTATGATAAACATAAATATAAATGAATATATATATATACCTTAGTATAACTATGGAGGGGAAAACAACAAGGGGTATATGATCCCCAATGTTCATGGCTCCTTTGGGGTCCCCACAGTAGGAAGCTGCAAGGCACACACTGCTTGCCCTAAACCCTAAGGCCCTAAACCCCCTACACCCCCTAAACCCCCTAAACCCTAAACCCAAAACACAAAACCCTAAACCCTAAACCCTAAAAGCTAAACCCTAAACCCTAAACCCTAAAAGCTAAACCCTAAACCCTAAACCCTAAACCCTAAACCCTAAGCCCTAAACCCTAAACCCTAAACCCTAAGCCAG
>CAJNDS010002635.1:675917-800917 GCA_905221605.1 Symbiodinium natans
AGTGGGATCCACTTAAACAGAGGACCCGTGCTGGTGTCGTAATTAAACCCCCAAGCATTGGCAACTCGAGCGCTGCAGACGTCCACCTTGGAATCGTCGTCATACCGCTGCGAACCCTGCGGCAGCGAGAGACACGGACTCAGGTATTCAGAGTTGTAGATGTTAGGGTCCCCGCACAGGTGGTGCGAAAGGGCACACGTAGTCAGCATGCAGGTTGGCAAGAATGTTGGAGACTCCTTGCTGCCGAAGCTTCGTGTTTTTATTTTCGAGAGGCTTGCGGTGTGGGGCTACTAATTCAGTTTTGAAGAAATAGACAACAGGCCGCATGGGTGCTGGCGTCGTGCTGTTGTAATATGGGGCCTTAATACACTGGAAAAGGTTTTTTTTGTGGGCGGGGGTATGTAGTATCAAGATAAGGGGGCCCTAAGCGAATACTATTAGTATGTATTCCGGCACCGATATGAGCCGTTTTTGGCAGCTACCGGCCCGGCTTCAGTGATCGGAAGCGGTTCGTCTGCGTCAAATTTTGACATCGCTTCTCCATAGCCTGGGTTGTCATCTGCACGCCTTCTCCGAAGAGCCTCAACCTTGGGGACGAAATGAACCCTAAAATTGGGGCCATATAACCTATACTATTCTAACTTCTATTAAGGTATATGAACCCTTAACCCTTTTGGGGTTCATTTCGTCCCCAAGGAAGAGGTAGGGTCGGGCTTCTGCACGGTAGACCTCGGTGTACCTCCCACCAAGAATAAAATGGCGAGCTCGGGGCGTCGCCATCTACTATTTGCTTAAGAACCCCAGAAGAAAAATGGTAATCCCTATACTATCCTTATAAGGAAGAATACTTTTATATTTTGGGGGGTTCTTAAGCAAATAGTAGCCGTTGCCAATTTGTGAGTCCGCATCTGCAGACCCTTCGCGACCCGTGCCCTGTTCGGGCAAGCGTACATGCTTCACACCCCCCAAACGAAAATTAGGGTTTAGGGCTTAGTGAACCCTAAACCCTAAACCCTAAACCCCTTATCGTTTAGGGTTTAGGATTTTCACAAAGCAGACTCTGCTTGAAAACTGCTGGTGTCGTCCGCTTCCAGAGGGTTTTTCAATCCGCCATCTCATCCGACAGGCGCAATTTTGGAAAGCGTGCTGAGCCCACAGGCCGTCAAGATGCGCGCTCTCCTGCCAAAAATCTGCTTCTCCAACCTCTCAAGCTCGCAAGGAGAGCAACCCTAAACCCTAAACCCCAAACCAAAAACCCTAAACCCTAAACTCTAAACCCTAAACCCTAAACCCTAGACCCCAAACCCCAAACCCTAAACCCTCAGCCCTTCCTTGGCTGACCCAAAACTTGGACTTCGGAGCTGGCAAAAACTCGAGCTTGAACTCAAGCTGACCGAATGAACTCTGAAGGGGTTTAGGGCTTAGGGTGTAGGGTATATACTTTAAGATTCAGACCTTAATAGGAATTATAGTAGTATAGGGTATATGGCCCCAAGTGTGGTTCATTTGGTCCCCAAGGAACCCGCCCCAAAAGAACCCCCATTGCGCCGGGAGTTCCTTGTGGAGCGGACAAATACGCAACTGCTCCCCTCTCCCCGCCTCCCACTCTTCAACTAAGTGCTTGCGTTTGCCGCGCGCAGCCCTCAACCCTAAACCCCTAAACCCGAAACCCTAAACCCTGAACCCTAAACCCGAAAACCTAAACCCTGAACCCTGAACCCACTTGAACCAAATTCGGCTGACGGCCTCGATGAAGATATCCACCGGCTGATGGCCTTTTGCGTCATCGCAGCAGGCCTGAAGACGCAGGGCCCTATAAACCCTAAACCGCTTAAACCCTAGTCCTAAACCCTAAACCCTAAACCCTAAACCCCAAACCCTAAACCCTAGGCCCTAAACCCTAAACCCTAAACCCTAAACCCTAAACCCTAGGCACCCGAAGCCCCAACATGGCCCAAGACTGTGCTTGCGTTGCACTTAAGGCTGCTGGGCACTCTGCAGTCTTGGGTCAGAAAGGAACCCAACACGACGCGACGCTGAGGGTTTAGGGTTTAGGGTTTAGGGTTTAGGGTTTAGGGTTTAGGGTTTAGGGTTTAGGGTTTAGGGTTTAGGGTTTAGGGTTTAGGGTTTAGGGCAAGTTCAATCAATGAGCCGAATCCGTCGGCTCTCATACCTTCTCAGTCTATCCCGGAGGGCCCCAAGACCTCAAAGAAACCCTAAGCCCTAAACCCTAAACCCTAAACCTAGCGTCTGCATCCACAGTCCGATGGCAGCTTGCAGATGCCCTTACATCCCCCTACCACCCCTTTCTAACGGATACCTTTAGGGTTTAGGGTTTAGGGTTTAGGGTTTGGGGTTTAGGGTTTAGGTTTAGGGTTTAGGGTTTGGCGGAACTCCACTTGGCGCTTGCGATTCAGATGCTGAGCGCGGCACGCAGAAGAAGGAAGCCATGGTGGCGGCTGGAGCAGCCCTAAACCCTAAACCCTAAACCCTAAACCCCAAACCCGAAACCCTAACCCTAAACCCTAAACCCTAAACCCGAAGCTTCGCTCGAGGAGTCGCTTTGGACTTTGGAAGAGGGCCGCCTTCACTTGGGGACTCAGTGAACCCTGTTTAAGGGTTCATGGCACCGTAAAAAGGGAGTTCTGGTGGTATAGGGTAGAAGTGAACCTAAGGGTTCATGGTACCTTAAAAGGGAACTCTGGTAGTTTAGGGTAGAAGTGAACCCTAACAGCTTTCTAAGGGTTCTAAGGGTTCATGGTACCTTAAAAGGGAACTCTGGTAGTATAGGGTAGAAGTGAACACTAACAGGGTTCTAAGGGTTCATGGTACCTTAAAAGGGAACTATGGTGGTATAGGGTATAGGACCCCAATTCTAGGGTTCACTCGATCCCCCAAGGTTCAAGGGGGGTGAAACGAAATCGACTGGCAGGTGCTCTCTCTGAGAGGCTGTGTCTAACGCAAATTTATGGGCTGGTCTCTGCTTGTGGACATGCTCCTTTTTGCTTGCTCTTGCTTGCTCTTGCGGCGCTGCCCAAACACGTCCTTAATCACAAAGTGTCTGTGCTGATTGGGCCCAAATCGCCACGAAGCAGCTTCCGGATGTCGAGGTCTGGTCAGGTAGCATGTGGTCATGCAGCAAGTCATGTGAGGGGGTTTCCGAAATTCAAAAATTCCCTTATTGAGGGGTCCTTATTCTAAGGGAATCCGACTATTTGGGGGTCTATATTAGCGGTCCCCAAATTCGTAAACTCCTAGGTAGTCATGCAGAACCTTTCGACCCAAGCTCTCTCCATCAGTTGAATGCGACGTAACATGGCCTCGCTGGAGAAACCCTCAGGAGCAAGGGTTTAGGGTTTAGGGTTTAGGGTTTAGGGTTTAGGGTTTAGGGTTTAGGGTTTAGGGTTTAGGGTTAGGGTTAGGGTTTACTCTGAACAAGAGCCTAATGCAAGCGCTCCTTGGGGCCCAAACCCTAAACCCTAAACCCTAAACCCTAAACCCTAAACCCTAAACCCTAAACCCTAAACCCTAAACCCTAAACCCTAAACCCTAAACCCTAAACCCTAAACCCTAACCCTAAACCCTAAACCCTATAGAGGGTTTGTGGTCCTTATGAATATGGGTTCGAGTGGTATAGTCTTCGGGTGGTTACAAGAACCCTGAAAAGGAGGTACAAGTAAGGGGCATAAGGGCCCATACAACTATCCTTAGACGATATGAAGTAGGGTATATGTTTCTTGTATCCCCAAAAGGACACCCAACATATACACTCACCAATACGAGAAAGGAACCATATATACACTCACCAAAAACGGTAATATGAACCCTGCTTCATATAGGAGATATGATATATACATATATACATATACACATATATAGCATATAGTATATGGTATATATAGGGTATCTGACCCAATGTTGGGGCTGATCTTGGTCCGCAAGGCACTTACCTGATCCACCTGGAATGTCACACACACCGAGGTGCGGTAGTCAACGGCCACAACGAGAACGCCAGCCTCTGCCTTAAGATCAGTTTAGGGTTTAGGGTTTAGGGTCTAGGGTTTAGGGTTTAGGGTATAGGGCCGTATAGGGTCTAGAACCGTCAGAACACACCAACACCAGGACAAGACTCGACTCACAACCATGCCATGCCAGTCTCAGTCGGCAAGACCAGGGCAAGATGCAAGAAGGCACGCTGTACTTTTTACCTGTGGGCAGTTATAAAAACCTTACTAAACCCCAAACCCAAACCCTAAACCCTAAACCCTACACCTCAAACCCTACACCCTAAACCCTAAACCCTAAACCCTAAACCCAAACCCCCTCTCTCCTTGCCCCGGAAGCTTCGGCTGCGTGGTTGCCAAGGCGCAAGGCGGACTGCAAGAAGCACGTTCCACAGCCTGTACGATTGCCAAGGGTTTAGGGTTGAGGGCAAGGAACGGCCATGTACTGCCGTGCATGTACTGTACTGCCTCACTGCAAAGTAGTACGCGTTCCTTGAGGCACAAAACAGACACGTGTCGGGTTCGAGCATTGCGCAAGCAAGCAAGCCCTAAGCCCTAAGCCCTAAGCCCTAAGCCCTAAACCCTAAACCCTAAACCCTAAACCCTAAACCCTAAACCCTAAACCCTAAACCCTAACAAGCAAGCAAGCAAGCAAGCAAGCAAGCGAGCGCCTGTGTCCGATGGTCCATGCTCCGCCCATGACAGCAACAACGACAGGCCGTGGTCCAGCAGCAGCGGTCTGCGCCCACAACTCTAGAAGGGTTTAGAGTTCATAGAACCTTATATGCGGGTTACAGTATGAGACTCTGAAAGGGTTTAGGGTTCATAGAATGTCATCGAATCTTAAATAGAGGTTATGGTATAAGGCTCAAGAAGGGTTTTGGATTCATAGAACCTTACGTAGGGGTTGTAGTACAAGACTCGAAAAGGGCTTAGGCTTAGGGTTCATCGAGCCTTAAAACAGGGTTCTAGTATAAGACTCTATAGGGTGTAGGGTTCATAGAACCTTATATAGGGGCATAGGGGTTATAGTATAAGACTCTAAAAGGGTTTGGGGTTCCAGGGGTTGTAGTAGAAGACTCTGAAAGGGTTTGGGGTTCATAGAACCCTACATAGGGGTGATAGTATAAGACTCTAAAAGGGTTTGGGGTTCATAGAACCTGACATAGGGGTTACGGTTATAGTATAAGACTCTAAAAAAGGTTTAGGGTTCATAGAACCTTAAATAGAAGTTAGAGTATAGGACTCCAAAAAGGGTTTAGGGTTCATAGCACCTTTAATGGGGGTTATAGTCGTTTAGGGTTTAGGGCTCAGGGTTTAGGGTTTAGGGTTTAGGGTTTAGGGTTTAGGGTTTAGGGCATATAAGGGGCGTACTCGAAGCAGGATGGGAAGGGAGCAGATTCTGCCTTTGGGGCCAGATGAGCCCTAAAATTGGGGGGGTCTTGTCATATACCCTATACTACTAGGGCTTTAGGGTTTAGGGTTCGTTTAGGGTTCTAGGGTCTAGGGTCTAGGGTCTAGGGTTTAGGGTTTAGGGTTTAGGGTTTAGGGTTTAGTGTTTAGGGTTCAGGGTCTGAAACGCCGAATATGAAGGTATATGAACAATCCACCCCTTCAGGGTTCATAATTGGTTCTCTAGGGAGTCTGCACACAACTGTTCAGAACTGCTTCAGTCTTTACGTTGCCTCCGTCGGATAGTAGACGTCAAGCAACTGGCGGGCCCTTAGTGAGACTGAGAGGGCGCAAGAAGTGCTGCCAAGTGGGGCTATCCTTCAACAAAAAAGGCCTCAAAATCTGAAGCCCCTGAAGTGTACACCAAAACCCATCCCCCAAAACAGCAAGTGCGGTACAACCCCATATATTGGTGGAACTCAAAACCCCCTCGCCCCCGGAAGCAAAGAGAGCCTTCAGACGTGAAACCCTAAACCATAAGCCAGAAGCCCTAAGCCCTACACCCTACACCCTACACCCTACACCCTACACCCTACACCCTACACCCTACACCCTAAACCCTAAACCCTAAACCCTAAACCCTAAACCCTAAACCCTAAACCCTAAACCCTAAACCCTAAACCCTAAACCCTAAACCCTAAACCCTAGACCCTACCTAAACCCTAAACCTCTGAGCTCAGATGCTTGGGGCCGTAGGCCACTGCGCGGGCGATGCGCCTTAGCTTCTGATCTCTCTGGGAGGGCTATTGGGGATTTGCGAAATAGGGAACCCCTGTGCGGGGTTAGGGTTTAGGGTTCAGGGTTTAGGGTTTAGGGTTTAGGGTTTAGGGTTTAGCGGACCCCGAAAATAGACCCCCAAATAGCAGGATTCCCTTGTGATAAGGGCCCTAGTAAGGTACCCTCATCTCGGAAATCCACCCCATCGAGGATGAAACAAGTTGGACTTAAGAACAGAGGGTTGTTTTTACGGGTTTTTAGGCTGTTTTTGTACCCTAAACCCTGAAGCCTAAACACTAAACCCTAAATCCTTATGAACTGGGTGGTGTTAAGGGTGTTTTTGCTTACATTACAGGTTGAGGGTTTGTGTTTTTGGCCCTTGAGGTGTTAAGGTTTGAAGGGCTTTTTGTACGGCTTGAGGGATCGTTTTCGTTCGGCTTTCGAGGGTTTGGTTCTGCAGGAGAGTTTAAACCCCTAAGCCCTAATCCCTAAACCCTAAACCCTAGGGTTTTTGTTGGGGAAGTTTGGGGACCAATTATGTGCCCTAAAATTGGGGTCATATACCTGACTACTAGACTTCCTATTGCGGTCTATGGACCATAAAACCCTTCTAGGGTTCATTTCGGCCCCAAGGAAAGTGGCGGTTTGAGGGTGGGATGAGCTGAGGGTTTCAACTGAGGCAAGGACGGGCTGCGGAAGTAGAACCAGCCGATTCGCAAACAAGCTGGAAGGATTACAAGAGCCTGGGCGCCCAGGGACCACAAAGGTTTAGGGTTTCAGGATTTAGGGTTTAGGGTTTAGGCTTTGGGCTTTCGGCGTTAGGCTTTAGGCGTTAGGCTTTAGGCTTTATCATTCAAACGGTCAGGGGTATTTCTTAATAAGAGTACTTCTCACAGCATAATAGTGAGTATAGATAGCGGAGAGTGGTAATAGAAAATGTGTCGGACAAATTAGAAGAATATTGGATTTTTCAGAAGAATATTGGAATACTTTGGAAAATTTTGAAGAAACGAGGATATCTGAAAAAAAAAACAAGAATCTTGAGAAGCGAAAACTTGAAGAGCTTGAGACTGCGGGGACGAGTGAAGAACAGCCAAAGTTTAGGCTATAGGCTTTAGGCGCACAGGGCAAAGCGGCAAAGCTTGGGGTACAAAGGAATCCTAAGATGGCAACAAAAAACCTTGTACGATACTGGGACCCTAAACCCTAAACCCTAAACCCCAAACCCTAAACCCTAAACCCCAAACCCTAAACCCTATCAGGATTTTTTGGGTCCACAAGGTAAGGGGCGATAAACCGAGAAAGCGCGTGAGTTTTGAACTTGCGCATTCTCTGAGCGCGCTGCTGACGCACCTCCGTCTTCCAAAATTCAGGGTTTAGGGTTTGGAGCTTCTCGTTTTGTCAGTCAGAGTGAGATCTCAGCAAAAGCTGCACAAGTGCCAGTTTTCCCAGGAGTTGACTTGAAGGCTCAGACGCATCACGCCGAGTAGAAAACTCCAACCTAGACATCCCTGGGAGCCTATCGACCGTTATCTCTTCACCAATGGGGTGACTTGATTGAAACCACCCCATCGCCCGGCAGAGGCTTTCACAGGAAGCTTTGAAACCTTCCTAACTCCCCAAGCGACCAAAGGCTGGACACCAGACGCATAGCTCTCTCGACGACTGGACTCAACACTGGCGCAGCACGAGTGACTTTGACCAGGGACGAAATCGGTCTACTGAGAACGCCGGTGCACAGATTTGCGGTTAAGCTCAAGGGCTCTTGGCTCAAGGGAGGCAGATCAGGTTGGTTCCATGGTACGATTCCTACCTAAGGCCCACTTACCAAAGCTTCTGAAGATTTTGAGCCAGGCAGCAAAAGCCACCAAACGCAGCCCCTGCACCTAGGACCGATGTGCAGCGGTGGGAAGGACGGAACACGGTTTAGGGTTTAGGGTTCAGGGTTTAGGGTTCAGGGTTTAGGGTTTAGGGTTTAGGGTTTAGGGTTTAGGGTTTAGGGTTTAGGGTTTAGGGTTTAGGGTTTAGGGTTTAGGACTTCCGGAAACATGATGTGGGGGTTTGATTGACCATGCCGGGGGGCCTTTTTGAAGGTACCCTAAACACCGCAACGCCGTAAGGTATCCATGCTAATTTCTCGGGATCAGACTTGGGGTTTAGGGTTTAGGGTTTAGGGTTTAGGGTTTAGGGTTTAGGTCCCATCATCACAATCCAGAAAACCACCTCCCCCCCACCCCCACCCACCCCGCTCGACATTGGAAATGTCACGGAGGGCGCCACGCTAGCCCTAAACCCTAAACCCTAAAACCCAAACCCTAAACCCTAAACCCTAAACCCTAAACAATGAACCCTGAACCCTAAACCCTAAACCCCAAACCC
Source organism: Symbiodinium natans (assembly GCA_905221605.1). Classification (NCBI taxonomy): domain Eukaryota; class Dinophyceae; order Suessiales; family Symbiodiniaceae; genus Symbiodinium; species Symbiodinium natans. Next base: position 684,470 of record CAJNDS010002635.1, read on the forward strand.
CGAACCCTAAACCCTAAACCCTAGCGCTAGGGGCCCGGCCAGCAAGTTCAAGCTGAATCGAACCTCGGGAGCTCAGGCTCGAGCTGCTCGCTATTGGGTTTAGGGTTGGGTTTAGGGTTTAGGGTTTAGGGTTTAGGGTTTAGGGTTTAGGGTTTAGGGTTTAGGGTTTAGGGTTTAGGGTTTAGGGTTTAGGGTTTAGGGTTTAGGGTTTAGGGTTTAGGGTTTAGGGTTTAGTTTAGGGTTTAGGGTTTAGGGTTTAGGGTTTAGGGTTTAGGGTTTAGGGTTTAGGGTTTAGGGTTTAGGGTTTAGGGTTTAGGTTTAGGGTTAGGGTTTAGGGTTTAGGGTTTGGGTTTAGGGTTTAGGGTTTAGGGTTTAGGGTTTAGGGTTTAGGGTTTAGGGTTTGGGTTTTAGGTTTAGGGTTTAGGGTTTTTAGGGTTTGGGGTTTGGGGTTTAGGGTTTAGGGTTTAGGGTTTAGGGTTTAGGGTTTAGGGTTTAGGGTTTAGGGTTTAGGGTTTAGGGTTCAGCGTTTAGGGTTTAGGGCTTATAGGGCGAAGCTACAAGGGAAGGCGGGTATATTTGCCACAAATTATAAGGCCCTTTTTGTGTGGGGTCCTTCGTCTAAGCGTGCCGTACTACGTCCCAAAAAAGACCCTATATGCTGGAGAGGGTTCACGAACATAGGGGAACCCCGATTTAGATCCCTACTATTTAGTAGGACCCCCTAATAAGAAGGACCCCAGTAAGGTACCCCGAATTTCGGAAACCCTAGACCCGAAACCCTAAAGCCTAAACCCCGAATTTCGGGAACGAAACGACCCCTAACATTAGGGCCATATCCCTATGCTACCATAACTCCTATTCAGGTATGTGAAATCGGCGCAGGGTTCCCAGAAAGAATTTCAGCCGAGAGAGTGTCCAGATCAGCTTTGGGGCGGTTTAGGGTTTAGGGTTAGGGTTTAGGGTTGAGGGTTTAGGGTTCAGGGTTCAGGGTAGGTGCAAGGAGCAGCCTAAGTCTGATAACGATAACTTCTTCGAAGTTCCACATAACAAGAAACCCTAAACCCTAAGCCCCAAAGGCCCTCAACCCTTAAACCCTAAACCCTTAAACCCAAAAACCCTCAACCCTTAAATCTTCAACCCTTAAGCCCTATAACCCTTAAACCCACCAGTTCAAAACGCGGCTCAGAGCGGCCAGTCGCCAGACCCTCATCACAAAGTCGGGAATCTCAGATGCACCTCGGTACTTTCGGGCGCTCTCTCTTGCCGGCTCTCTACACTCCTTGGTTTAGGATTTCTACCTTATACCTATAGGGTTTAAGGAGTTCCTGTAGGTTCCGAAGTTCGTCCGGATGCACTGTATGCAACTCAACCGTGTCACGTCAACTGAGCTTCGTGGTCAGGTCAGCAACTAGAACACCAGGCTCTCATACGGAGCTCACTACTGTACGTAACCAAACGGCGGCATCAAGCTACCACCACTTGGGGTGAGCAGTTGGAGGGCACGAGCACACCAGGAGTAGTTGTGTCCGGCTTGCCCTCCAGCGCACAACGATGAGCAACAGTGCGGCGCATGAGCTCATCGTACTGAACGACGCTCACGAATCCGAGCCAAGGCGCTGTAAGGGCTGCCGCCCGCTCGGCCCTCGCAGCCTTCACGTGCAGTGCTGTGATTGTCACATGTTTGGAAACTAAATGAACCCTAAACGGGTTGAGGGTTCATATGCCTTAATAGGAATTATAGCAGTAGAGTATATGACCCGAATTTTTAGGGGTTCATTTCGCCCCCAAGGATTGCGGACCTCAAGGCGACACTCTCCCGGCGCACGTAGCTAAGCTGGAGTCGCGCACGGCCCCTGAACGATCCTGACCCTGTGAAAAAGTGGAGTCTCAAAACAACCTCTGGATCTCCTAAACCCAAACACCTTCTGAACCGCCTGCAGCACAGCGCATTCGGCGGCCACATCGCGAAAGGCTCCTGCAACAAAAGACTCCTTAAGTGAAGGGCTTGCTCAGCGAAGATGGTCCTTAAACCCCAAACCCTTCACCTTAACCCTAAACCCTAAACCCTACACCCTAAACCTTATAAACCCTAAACCCTAGCCCTAACCCTAAACCCAAAACCCTAAACTCCAAACCTGAACAGATCTGCAGAAGCACGCTGCGAACACTAAAGCCCGCAGGCCTCGGTGGCTGACAAGAAACCAGCCGGACCTGCTCAGGGTTTAGGGTTTAGGGTTTAGGGTTTAGGGTTCAGGGTTCAGGGTTTAGGGTTTAGGGTTTAGGGTTTAGGGTTTAGGGTGCTCAGGGTTGCTCAGGGTTGCTCGGGCTTCCACGGTCAGAAGCACATGGGCATTTCCCAAGATAGGGGTTTAGGGTTTAGGGCTTAGGAGTCCATGTACCCCAAGTAGAATAGAATCCCCCGCCCTCCCCCAAAAAACTCCCAAAGAAGGTTCCCCCAGTTTCGGAAATCCACATATCTTGGAGTCGTGGGGACCCGGCTTGGCTGTTGCAGAATGCTTCAGGCGTCTTCGCTGTCACTGTCACGAATGAGACGGCACGGCCAGTGGGCACATGCGGGCGTGCCTCATCACCGTAAACCGTCTTGGCGCTCATGGCAACCCGAAACCCTAAACCCTAAACCCTAAACCCTAAACCCTAAACCCTAAGCCATCCGAAACACCGGCCTTTGGAAGAGTTTCGGTGGTGCTCGTGACGCAGGGCAAGAGGGTCATGGCCTGGAGGCATTGCGGCGCACACACGGAGTTTCGGGTTTAGGGTTTAGAGGTTTAGGGTTTAGGGTTTAGAGGCTTAGGGTTTAGGGTTTAGGGTTTAGAGGCTTAGGGCTTAGGGTTTAGGGTTTAGGGAACTCCAGCATGCTTCAGCATGCTCATGACTAGGGCGCATGGGCTGCATGGGGGGTAACAGATTCAAGACTTCATCAACTTCCTCTCCCAAACATCCAGGCTGCAAAGCTTGGCGCCGCAACGCTAAGCTGGGGGCGATGGGCAGCAGCCGCCAAGAAGCGGTAGCGTTCGTGGTCAAATCTCTGCTGCAATGCTTTGGGGCTCTGCTCTGGATTGCTCAGCTCTTCGATTCTCCATGCCTCAATGTAGCTCAGAGCAAAAAGCCTGCGAGTGGTTTAGGGTTTAGGGTTGAGGGGTTAGGGTTTGGGGTTTAGGGTTTAGGGTTTAGGGTTTAGGGTTTAGGGTTTAGGGTTTAGGGTTTAGGGTTTAGGGTCATTTTGCCAGAGCGCCTCACAATAAGCTCGACTGTTCCAGAGATTTCAGGCAACATGAGTTGACGATGATCAACTGCCAAGTGCCGGCCTCAAACCGGACTGCCGAGCCCTAAACCCTAAACCCTAAACCCTAAACCCTAAACCCCAAACCCGAAACCCGAAACCCTAAACCCTAAACCCTGAGGGGCCCCTGCGCAGCATTGGACACCGCCGCACGCTGCATGGGCGTCAGCGCCGCGACGAGGTTCGCGACCTCTTCCTTCTCGTGGCCTGGCTCTGCCTGTGGGTTGGGGGGGTTTAGGGTTTAGGGTTTAGGGTTTACGTAGGGTTGCAAAACGAACTATCAAGGACCCCCGATATGAACGCTTGTTGATGTTGGCTCTGGGGGGGGGGGGCCATCATTCATGCCTCTACTTCCTATTAAGGCATTTTGCATGAACCCTAAACCCTAAACCCTGAACCCTTTGGTTTGGGGAGTCCTGGACAAATTTCAGTGTGTCGGCCTTGACCTCGGCGTCGCAGGCCTCGTCTGCCTCGGCAGCGTCAGTCTTGGGGACCGATTCTGAACTCAACCTTGGGGACGAAATGAACCCCAAAAGGGTTTATGGTTCATATACCTTAATAGGAATTATAGTAGTCAGGATATATGACCCCGATTTTAGTGTCCATTTCGTCCCCAAGGAAGGGACTAGGAGGGACCCGTACAAGAGAGTTTAGGGGTTATTTGGGGGCTACTTAGGTATATAAGGACGGAAAAAAAAAGGTATATAGAGGGGCTATGAAGGGAACAAGATTAAGGGTCCCTTCGAGGGGTCTCTCCGTTTACCCCTTAATGAACCCTCAAAGGGTTTAGGGTTCACATAGCCTTAACAGGGGTTGTAGTAGCATGATGAGGGCATATATGGCTCACTTACCTTCATGGGGGTTGTGTATAGTATAGGGTACATGACCCCAAATCTTAGGGCTCATTTGTGCAAAGAGGCTGCCGGGATTTTGCTGGACTCAAAGGTATGCAGCTTGTAAGCTTCGGAAGACTACACTATCTATCACACCACCCAGCGTTTAGGGTTGAAAGTTTAGGGTTTAGGGGGTACATTCATGCTACAATATCTCTCTCCCTCACACCCCACCAGGACAGCCACACAAAATGTCTGCAAATCACCTCATCAGACGCGGCGCAACCAGGAACCTTCTGTACACTCAGAAACACCAATAGTAAGTAGCCGACCTCATAAAACTCCATGAAGCCAAAAGAATGATGAAAAAAAAACTAAACCACAAACCCAAAACCCTAAGCCCTGAGCCCTGAGCCCGGAGCCCTAAGCCCTAAGCCCTAAGCCCTAAGCCCTAAGCCCTAAGCCCTAAGCCCAAAGCCCTAAGCCCTAAGCCCTAAGCCCTAAGCCCTAAACCCTAAACCCTAAACCCTAAACCCTAAACCCTAAAGCCCGAGCCTCATCGCGCGCAGCTGCAAAGTCGGGCTTGCCCCCGGCGAGTTCGGCACACTGCGACAGGAGCTCCTCCGCCATTGTTTGCTGGGTGACTACGATCCCAGAGAGCCCAATACTCCTTAATGAAGGAATATACCTTAACTTATGTAGGGATCCTTAATATCATTTCAGGAATTTTCACCTTAAATTATAAAGGGATCCTTAATGTGATTTAAGGAATATTCCTTAATTAAGGGGTATTGGGCTCTTTGGGAAATGGGCATCATGCTGGCGGCACGATCGTTCCCTTGACACACTGACTGTCACCGATCGAGAGCACGAAGCAGCAAAGCACCAGCGAAGTCCTGTTTCCTGGGCCTTGGTGAGAAAAAGACTTCGATGCTTCTGTACATGCCTAAAAATGTCCTCGCAGTCCGATTCATCAAGGCATTTCCCAAAATAGATTAGACCGAAAAACTACTATAATCCTCAATCTAGGAACCCCCGAACAAGGCACAACCGGAAAACCCACACAGTTACGACTTCTTCGAGGTCCCTGCTCGCATGTCGCCCACCATGACTCAACAAGAACGCCTGGAGACGGCTAGGAAAACCATGAAAGTTCAGGTGTTAGGGGTTTAGGAAGGCATTGCCAAACGAGATCACTGACAGTCATCTACTGGAATCTCGTCTGTCCACCTGCTACGAGTGGGTATCCCACCTTGTAGGATGCGATTGTAGGGGCCGGCCTGACCGGATGCAGATGACATGACTCGGTCAACAGTTAGCCCTGGGTAGCGTCTTGGAAACAAATACTAATCATGTGTGGAGGGGGGCGGGGGGTCCTAGAATATAGGGAAGTCCTTCTGGGTTGGGGAGGGCTCTATAAGGGGGGCCCTGATGTTGGGAAAACACCCTTATCCGAAGCTCACAACCCCCGCGCGCCGCGACTTCTGAAACTCTTCCCCGCAACCCCTCCTCAGGTATTGATGCTGATATTAATCCTGAAAAAAGGTTGCTATGAAAGCCGAACTAAGCTAGAATCAAAAACATGCCAGAGGGAAGCGGACAGGGCAGAGGCAAGGTGTGCTTTGTCATTTGCTGGAACTTGGTATTCGGGAACGCCGGAAAGCATCCCATGGTCGGAAGTTGATGGCGTGCAGATTTCGATTCTTGGCTCCGGCTGAAAACGTCAACACCGGCGACACAGGCGGGCAAAATGGCTCACCTCCATGCCATAAACATGCACCCAACAAAGTAGGGTTTAGGGCTTGTCGTCTGGCTGAACAAGATGTTCTGAAAAACTGAATTGAAAAACTGAATTTAACGAAGGAGAAATGGGGGTCTACGATATTAGGGGTACCTTACGGGGTCCTTCTTATGAGGGCGATTCCCAAACCCCCAATCCAACTTTGCATGCAGGTTCTCTCCCTAAGAAGCCTTTGGCCGCAGGAGCGCGCGCAGCGCCTCGCTGTTGCGCACAGGACTCGAGAGCACCGGGGCTGCGGGGCCAAAAACAAATTTGGGTGGGTTTAGGGTTTTCGGTTAAGGGTTTCGGGTTTAGGGTTTCGGGTTTTCAGAGCTTATAGGGTTTGGGGGGGGCTGCAGGCGAGGCCTCTCGCTGTCGAGATGCCACGCCGGCATAGATCGCCTTGGGATGTTTCTGGATCTCGGGGGACCGTTGGGGGCTCCCATCAACTTCTATAGTCAAGCCCGGTGCAGCCAAACACGTGGTGCCATCATTTCGAGCACTGCTATGGTGGACATACCTGGGACCCTCATTACCTACAGGTTTATGGGTTATAATATGTACTAATTAAGGGTAGATACTGCAATAAAGTGTAGGTAAATGGAGTCCCAGGCGGCGTCCTCTTAACTGGGGCATAAACGGGAAATCTCTACATTGGGTAGTTAGTAATTACTGCGCCCTGCATCTGGGTCACGGGCAAGAGGTCGGCAGCGCAAGCGCGCGGGAATACCAGACTCAGAGGCCGTATACCTCAAGAATTTGATGTCTTTGCCTGAAGTCTGGGTCTCAGATAGATAGATGTTAGGGTTTTCGTGGTCAGGCTCAGGGTTTGTAGGGTTTCATGGCAGGAAGAAAGGTTTCAGAAACCGTTACGCCCTCGTGTGCATTCAAGCGCGCTCTGTATGTAATTACAGTTGCCTAAACCCTAAACCCTAAACCCTAAACCCTAAACCCTAAACCCTAAACCCTAAACCCTAAACCCTAAACCCTAAACCCTAAACCCGCTGGGGCCACCGGCCTCAAGGCCTCCACGAGAGGGACTGTGGATCCATTAGCGCCCAACACGGCCTGAGTAGCACGCGCCGCGCTTAGAGAGCCGAAATCCCCATCCTTGGTTTCGGGTTTAGGGTTTAGGGAACCCGAAAATTGGGGTCATATACCTTGGCGACTGTAAATCCTAGTAAGGTCTAGGGTTCACTTTGTCCCCAAGCCTCAGGTGGCCTCTGCCGATTTCTTTCGGGAGTGTCGAGTGAGCGCATGCAGACCCAAGTTAAAACAAAACTCGGGCGTATCAAAACGACTTTGAGTCAGACCTTGCTATCTGAGTGCGACGGTCACAGCGTCCGCCAGAAGCACTGAAAAGGCAAAACCTTGGCCCGCCACCCGCACGACCATCTTGGTCTCGTCCAAAGCCTGGCTCCGGAATAAAAAGGCCATCCTCGGGAACCAATTATGAACCGGTTTAGGGTTTAGGGTTTAGGGTTTATAGGGTTTAGGGTTTAGGGTTTAGGGTTTAGGGTTTAGGGTTTAGGGTTTAGGGTTTAGGGTTTAGGGTTTAGGGTTTAGGGTTTAGGGTTTAGGGTTTAGGGTTTAGGGTTTAGGGTTTAGGGTTTAGGGTTTAGGGTTTAGGGTTTAGGGTTTAGGGTTTAGGGGTACCAATTCTGAACCCTAACGGGGTTTATGGTTCAGCATTAACTTTCATAGGAATTCTAGTAGTACAGGGCATCTGGCCTTCAATTTTAGGATTCATTTGGCCTCCAAGGATGAGACACTCGTGTGTTCGCAATGTGAGAGTTGCGCAGAGATCAGCCTGCAGGTGTTTAGGGTTTAGGGTTTAGGGTTTAGGGTTTAGGGTTTAGGGTTTAGGGTTTAGGCAGACTTTTTCAAGCTGTGCAGAAACGCTGTCACCCTACCCTGCAGAACCACAATTAACATTTGAGATGTTCTTAAACGATTCCCTTGGGTTCTATGTCAACAGAAGGTACAACAGAACTTCCCGTGAGATTTCGGGTCGAGCGCTAATAAAAAAAACATTACTATTGCCCTAAACCCTAAACCCTAAACCCCAAACCTCAAACCCTAAACCGTATGAGTACTGCACCTGCTCCTGCGGCTCCCCTCGGGATGAGACCAAAAAAAGGGGTCGCCAGGATACCAAAGGGCCTATACGGTTTCACTCGCATTCTTGGTTTTTTTGTAAGATTCCATGCTTTTTTTGTGGGTCTTACCTCAATGGGGAAAGTCTGCAAAAACCCTAAACCCCAAACCGTCATAGCGTGACAATCAATGGGCTTCCGGTCGCCCGACAGACTCAGAATCGGCGGGCCTCGCAGAGCAACCACCCGCTCTCCTGCGGGTTGGAGGTTTAGGGTTTAGTTTTAGAGTTAGGGTTTGGGGTTTGGGGTTTAGGGTTTATGGTTGGGTTTAGTTTTAGGTTTAATGTTTGGGGTTTGGGGTTTGGGGTTTAGGGCCGGCGAGTTGGATGGGCTTGTGGAACCTCCCTTCTTACCTCCTTACACCCCCAAATTTTCGCGAAGGCCCCCGCAACCCGCACCGTGCGATTTCAAGGACCATGGGAGCTGGCTGGGCACCCTGGGGGTTTAGGGTTTAGGGTTTAGGGTTTAGGGTTTAGGGTTTAGGGTTTAGGGTTTAGGGTTTAGGGTTTAGGGCTGAATCCCTCCTGACCTCTGGGACGACCCCTACTACCCTACTACACTTGAACTTGGTGGGGGTTCCGTGCCAGGATCACCTCGATGGGCCGGTCCGATCCCAAAGGATGGGGATGATCCCCAAAGGGGATCCCTCTCCAAGGGATAGTTGGGGCCCCAAGTTGGGGTTTAGGGTTTAGGGTTTAGGGTTTAGGGTTTAGGGTTTAGGGTTTAGGGTTTAGGGTTTAGGGTTTAGGGCCCCGCAACCCGCGCATCATGAGCATCAGCTGGCTGGTCGGCTCGCTTCCGCCCTTGGCCTTGCGCATCAGGGTCGCTAAGACAGCCAGCGTCACCAGCATGTCTCCGCTGCCTTGGCGGATTTAGGTTGTTTTGTGGCTCCAAACAAACGTGAACTGCCACAAACACAGTGTTTTTTTCGCAAGTTTTCCGCACATGCTGGCCAGGCGCTGTTGTCTTAAAACAAGTCCATTATGAGGCATCTCGCATCAATGAGCATCAGCCCTTGGCGACACCCACCACGCATCATCAGCATCAGCAGGCCACGGTCAGCATCATCAGCTGGAGTCCTCCCCCCTCTCCACCCCCCCTCCCCCGCTTCCCTCCTTCCGGCGCGCATCTTGAGCATGAAGAGTCTGCCCTCTCCCCATCCCTCCCCCCCCCCCTCCTCCCCTGTCAATCTTGGGGAGTGGCCGCTGATGCGCCGCTAAGCATTTTTCGATTTCTCCGCCGTCAAACTACCTCAAGCACCCCACAACCTACCTTCATTCGGACACCTAAGACTTCTCTACGTGGTTGTTGTGAAAATAAACTACGACGATGTCGGCTCTTGCGCTCTGAGTTGTAAGCTATCCTTGGGGTTGGGGACTAAATGAACCCCAAAAGGGTTCAAGGTTCACATACCTCAAGAGGAATTATAGTAGTCAGGGAATGTTGACCCCACTTTTGGGGGGGTTCAATGTAACCCAAGGATCATACACCCCTACTACTATAATTCCTATTTAGGGATACTATGAACTATAAGCCCTTGCACCTTAAGAACCCAGAACCTACATTTTTGTAGGTCATTATTGCAAAAGCCATTGTAGGATTCTTAGGTAACCTACTTTTTTTGTAGGTTTTGGGGTTATTATTAATAAGGTAGGGTTCATTTAGTCCCCAAGGCCATGACGCACCGTCAATTACCACCCCAGAGCCGTCCTCTCTGCACGCAGAGAGCAGAACTGCATCCACCTGGACCACTGTTTGATTTTTCTGCATTCGCCTTCAAAGTTTAGGGTTTATAGGGTTATAGGGTTATAGGGTTATAGGGTTATAGGGTTATAGGGTTATAGGGTTATAGGGTTATAGGGTTATAGGGTTATAGGGTTATAGGGTTATAGGGTTATAGGGTTATAGGATTATGGGGTTATGGGGTTATAGGGTTATAGGGTGAAGGGTTAAGGGTTAAGGGTTTAGGAGAGCACGGCAGGTTTAAGACCGCATTCCTGCCTTCCCCTTCAAGGCCTCCGTGAAGGTGCAGGAGAAGTTTCCCTGCCGATATGTTGACGGGTAGGGTTAGGGTTTAGGGTTTAGGGTTTGGGGTTTAGGGTTTAGGGTTTAGGGTCTAGGGTCTAGGGTCTAGGGTCTCGGGTCTAGGGTCTAGGGTCTAGGGTCGAGGGTCGAGGGTCGAGGGTCTAGGGTTTGGGGTTCAGGGTTTAGGGTTCAGGGTTTAGGGTGGTACTAGTACGTACGAGCAGTAGCAACAGGAGCCCTGTCGCCACATGTCAGGCTGGGACAGGTCCTACCTTGGGGACCAATTACGAACCCTAAGATTGGGTCATATACCCTGACTACTATAATTCCTAGTAAGGTCAATATGTACCATAAACCCTCTTAGGGTTCATGTAGTCTCCAAGGTAGAGCACGCTCAGGATGCAACACGGCGGCCGCAGCAAAGTCACGTGACGTGGCGCGCGCCAGTGTCGAACAGGGTTTAGGGTTTAGGGTTTAGGGTTTAGGGTTTAGGGTTTAGGGTTTAGGGTTTAGGGTTTAGGGTTTAGGGTTGAGGGTTTAGGGTTTAGGGTTTAGGGTTTAGGGTTTAGGGTTATCGCCTCTTCAGTCGCTCTTGCAGCTCGCCCGATTGCATGTCTAAAAGACATGTACTCTGCTTATGAGATGTATGTTGGGATGTTCCCCCTTAAAACCCTAAGCCCTAAGCCCTAAGCCCTAAGCCCTAACCCCTAAACCCTAAACCCTAAACCCTAAACCTACAATCCCTATTACCCTAAACCCTAACCCCTAACCCCTAAACCCTAAACCCTAAACCCTAACCCCTAAACCCTAAACCCTGTTCAGGACTGCTAGTATAAGGGGGGGAACATCCCAAGATGCACGAGGGCAGCGTGTTGCCGGCCCTAGCACTGAATTCTCAGCGGACGCTAAAAACCCTGTATTCTTAAAATTCCTTGGGGACTGCCATGAACCCTGAAAGGGTTTTTATGATTCATGGTACCCTGATAGGGATTATACTATATGAAACCCAACTCGAGGGTTCATAACTGGTCCCCAAAATTAGGGCAGAACTCGCAGAGCCTCACCAATTTTTGGTTCAGCTGAGCCAAGGGGGGGTCTACACTTGGATGCCGACATCGAGCATGTGTCGATCATGTATTATGTAAGGGGGTAGGTGCGAGAGGGGGCTGCACGGGGGGTGCAAGAGGGGGTGTCAAGGGGGTGTATGTAACGGAGGGTGTAAGGGGGTGGGGGGGGGGGGGGGGAGGGGCGGGTGTATGGGGGAGGGGGATAAGGGGAGCGTAAGGGCGTGTGTAAGGAGGTGTCAGGATAAGGGCGGGGTGATGCAAGGGGGATGTAAGGGGGGTGTAAGAAGGGGTGTGCAGCGTAGGTGTAAGGTCAGGGGGTTTAAGTGTTGTAAGGGTGGAAGGGGGCGGGGGGGGGGGGGGTTAGGGGGTGGGCTCTAAGGGTGCCGTAAGGGCGTTAGGGGGGGTGTAGGGGCCAGTGTCCCTGTAAGGCAAGGTGTAAGGGGGGGTGTAAGGGGGCTGGCACGTGTGAAGGGGAAGAGGAGGGGAGGGTGTTGGGGTTGTTAGGGGGTATGTGGGGGTGTAGGGCTGTAAGGCGGGTGGTAGGGAGGTGTAAGAAGTGCTTGGATGCCGCCATCGATGTAAGGTCAAAGAACTCACTGGCTTCGGCATGGGCGTCATTTTTCCGCGGCCTGGTGCTCTTGACGACAGAGGGCAACAGGCATTCTTCACAAGGCACCCTTCAACCCACCCCTCCCCCAAAAAACAAAAAAGACGACAACCCCCCCCCTCCAAAGAAAAGGTGCCTTTCAAAACAGCACGTTTAACCCCAAAACATGCCCGGGCCTGGTCACTTAACCGCAACCGATCTGCTTCCCCTCGCTGATTGGCTGACAGCGCCGGGGCTGTCGTCAAACACCTGACGTGGTGGAGACCCTAAACGCTAAACTACCCCAAACCCCAAACCCCAAACCCCAAACCCCAAACCCCAAACCCCAAACCCTAAACCCTAAACCCTCTTCGATGCCGTGGGGTCTAGGGTTCATAGGCCCTTGGGTGCCTGCGCTCTTTTTGGGGCGCGAAGGGTCATGGGGAGGCAGGGCCGAGCCACAGAAGGTGGTGGCACTTTGCTGGTACACCACTTGCTTAAAATCTTTAGGGTTTAGGGTTTAGGGTTTAGGGTTTAGAGCTTAGGGTTTAGGGTTTAGGGTTTAGGGTTCAAGAACTTCTTTCAAGAACTTCTCAGAACCCTAAACCCTCAACCGCAGAGAACCCTCGCCTCGGCCTTCGGCGTGAGAGGTAGCCATCCACACCCCCAACCCCAAGAAAGTGCTGACAGCCTTCCAGGAACCTTTGCCCAAGCAACACGGTGCCACACCCCCCAGGGTACGGTTTGTCAGGGTGATTGGGGTTCAATGGGGTTTAATGAGTTTACGAGCTTGAAGCGGTTGATGGGCTTTTCTGGTTTGCAAGGGCTTGTGGGTGTTGATTTGGTGCTGGAGTCAGCCCAAACAAAGGGGCTGACAGCTGCGCCAACGCCTGTGCTCTCAAGACGCCGGTGATTCTTGACCACTCCCGGCCTTTGGTTTCTTAGGGGGAGTTTCCGCCCGTGCGAAGGTCTTGTGCAGTTTTCGGGCAGAGGACGCGCTCATGGCAGGCCTTTGCCTTCAACGAGTCAGAATTCGAAGTGCAACTGGGGCAGCATCTAAGTGCAAGGGACTTGGGGGAAGCCAACATGCATTTTGGATGCAAGATAATGCCGGAGGCTCAAAGAGGTAGACGCGCACGCAAGCACGGAGAAGTAGAGCCTGATAGTAGGGTTAGGGTTTAGGGTTTAGGGTTTAGGGTTTAGGGTTTAGGGTTTAGGGTTTAGGGTTTAGGGTTTAGGGTTTAGGGTTTAGGGTTTAGGGTTTAGGGTTTAGGGTTTAGCCTGACAAACTCTGCAAGCACGGCTCACTCGTATGACGCCATGGCTAGGTTGAACCATGCTTTCCTGTGATCCTCTCTACCTGCAGTTTTATGGGCTATACGTACTGATTAAGGGGTAGTTACTCGCAAAACTGTAGGTAAGTAGAGTCCTCAGGTTCTTGTTCAAACAACCAGACCAGGGAGTTAGAGGCCTGATTACAAGGTTAGGGGCGTCGCGGCTTTCATGGAGGTACCACTTTCCGGCCTCCCAGGGCCCGATGGACAGGTCATCACTTTCTCCACTGTGTGGGGTGCACGCCAGCATCGAGTAGCTTCGATCATGTCCACGGTCCCTCGTGTGTTCTAGACTCCCCTTCGAACCTTAAAAAAACATATGTTTGATATCCTCTTGGGTTTTATTTAAAAAACACAAAATAGTTCCTAAGGGGGATGTAGTGTTCGGCAGCTCAGGTCAATGCAATTGACGGGGTGGACAAACAAGAGCGCTGGTTTCAAATCTGGTGTTGGGCAAATTCTGCACAGTCTACTCTTGGGAGCTAGGAATCTCATGTTGATAGTGTGGGTTGCGGCCTCCACCCCATTTGCCTTTAAAGGGGCCAAACACGCTGCTTGGGGCAGAGGGGTGATGGGACTGGGATGCGCAAGCACAGGGACATATGCCCTGACTACTATAATTCCTCTTAAGGTACATGAACCATATACCCTTTTAGGGTTCATTTCGTCCCCAAGGACTGGCTCATGATTTTGGAGCCACGCGTGGGTACGCAAGCCTTTCAGAACCGCGGGCCATCCTCTTATGTACAAACTGACCCCTACCAGGACGGGCTATTATACCCTATACCCCCCAAAAAGGCCCTTTATAGGGTTGATTATGGGGATTATAGGGCCCAATAACCCATCCTGGTAAGAGTTTACTTAGAATGGAAGTGTCAGTGCTGAAGGTGACGCTGCCAAGCGAGGCATCGCGCTGCAGTCGCCAAGATTTTGGTGCTTCAACTTCTGTGCAAACCCTAAACCCTAAACCCTAAACCCTAAACCCTAAACCCTAAATGTCTGACACGGGTCCAAGCCCTGGGAGCTGCCGTGACTTGTCCGACATCGCGTGTGCAGATCCCAGGGTGTGTGGGTCCTTTGCAGAGAGCCGTCTTGCGGGTCCGACCTGAAAAATCCTGCCTAAACCCTAAACCCTAAACCCTAAACCCTAAAAAGCTGCCAGCTGGACTACAGGTTGGCCTGGCTGCCGCCACCCTGCCATCCACCCTGCACAAGAGCCGGAAGGATTCTCTTAAATAAAAACACATTTAGGGTTTAGGGTTTAGGGTTTAGGGTTTAGGGTTTAGGGTTTAGGGTTTAGGGTTATTTCTCTGAAGCTCTCTAAGCAGATGCTCCACACCCCCTGAACCCCGAGCAGATGTCTCCGTGCTTGGTTTGCTGACAGGCTGCCATTCCCATGGAGTCGAACTGCGCCTCTTTTTGGGGGTGAGAAACTTTCTGCCGTTCGCCATGATACAGACTCCCTATATAGAGCACTCAGTATGCACTTCGCACGTGTCTCTCAACAAGCCAGGACGGTGCTTTCATGTGGCTTTTTTCTCTTGCTTCAAAACACCAGGAGAGCCCAGGCCTCTTGCAGTTGCTGCAAGTTGCGAGAGACCTCAGAAGTCACTCTCACTCCCACATCTAAACCCAAACCCGACAACCCAAACCCTGAACCCTGAACCCTAAACCCTAAACCCTAAACCCTATACCCATGCTTCAGTCTCATCTTGGAGATGCCATGGAGATGCCATGTAGCCAAGCTCCAAGCCATGCCGATGTCTTCCTGAAGCTTCTCCGTAACTTCGCCTTTCTGTTCGAAAGCATAAGGTCAAGGTCCCCCTGATTCGCAAAGAGAACGTTTTGGGAAGTCGCAAACCCTAAACCCTAAACCCCAAACCCTAAACCCTCCTGGGGCCATCCGCGAGTTTGAGAGAGTGAGCTTGAAGAGTCATTTCGATGGGCATCGGGGGAGGGGGGGGGGGGAACCCCCCGAAGAAGGTACCCCTATTTTCGAAACCCCGATAAAGGCTGGAGGCATTGCCCGTAACAACGTCAAAACGTCGCATACCTCGGCTTCTTTCGAGCTGGTGTTGCTGCCAAGCCCAGCACCAAATGAGCCCTAAAAGGGTTTTTGGCTCATATACCTTAATAGGGATTAAAGTAGTATAGGGTTTATGACCCCCAATTTTAGGGTTCATAATTGGTCCCAAAGAGAACATGTCCGGACGCAGAGGATGCGCCTGTCTTCTGGACGATGATTTGCTTCAGGATCCTGCTGCACCCGGAACGACAAGGCAGAGATGTTGTGAAAAAATCTTTAGGGTTTAGGGTTTAGGGTTTGGGGTTTAGGGTTTAGGGTTGAGGGTTTAGGGTTTAGGGTTTAGGGTTTAGGGTTTAGGGTTTAGGGTTTAGGGAATCTGACAGTGGACACAAGTGATGCCGGCGCTTAAGCAGGCAAACTTCCCCCTCATGAGGGCCCCTGATTTACGTCCCTTCAAGCACAGCGCTGCCTCAGGAGCTCCGAGGTATCCTTCACGGAGGCCGTATTCTGACCCCTGCCATTGAGGACCTCTCAGACGGGGGCGCAGGGACCTGTAGGGACCCTGGACAGGTGGGGGAAGGGGAAGAAGAACTTTGCGACGTGCATTGCCACGATGTCGGGTGCGGGGGAGGGGGGGATGCTCTCTGGATGCTCACTGAATGTCTGGGCTCCGTGCCAGGCTCACGATCCTGGGCTGAAGGCACTGCAACACTGCAAGATGGCGCAGCTGTGAGGCGAGCGGAATCTGAGCACTTCTGACGAAGGCATCTAGAACACGACGGGGTCAACTTCTGAGCCATGCAGCTTCTCGAAGTTCATGGAGGCTCCACTCCGTTCTGCATCCTCACAGCGGTAGTGCACTACAGCCCAGTTGTGGGAGGTGGTGGTCAGGACATGCAGCTTGCCCTTAGCCAAAGATGCCACCACTCATGCAGCGTCCTCGTAAGCGATGTTCACCAACTCCATGAGCGCCACCCTTAGGCCCCACACAAATCGCTTTGGCTTGAAGGGTTTAGGGTTTAGGGTTTAGGGTAAGGCCAGCGAAGGACGAGAGGCACGTCGACCTGAACCGATGACAGCACCTCCACACGGCTTTCGCTTGGGGACCAGAGTGCACCCCCAAAGATGGGGTCATGAAACCTTTTTACTACGGATTTTCCAATTACTAGGGATGCATAAACCCCATACTACTATAATTGCAACTAAGTCATCTTGCACCCCCAAAATGGGGTCATATACCCTAGACTACAAAAGTTCCAATTAAGTTATGTGAGGCATAAAGACCTTCTCCCCTAAACCCTTTGAGGGTTCCTTGGGTCCCCAAGGTTCACGGGGAGTTGGGCCGAGCATTTCGTCCCCAGCCTCCATGACATCGGGGTCGAGCAGCAGGTCCTCGTTTAGGGTTTAGGGTTTAGGGTTTAGGGTTTAGGGCTTAGGGTTTAGGGTTTATAAGGGTTCAGGGTTAAGGGTTAAGGTTTAAGGGTTTCGGGTTTAGGCCCGCCCTTACCCGCAGAAGCACCCCACAGACCGAGAGGGCAGGCGGACCAAAAGCGGCTCGCGCCTGGAGCTCGGCTTTGCTGAGAGGCGACTCCTGGTCTTCGGGGTTTAGGGTTTAGGGTTTAGGGTTTAGGGTTTAGGGTTTAGTTGTCTCTCTGTTTCGGTCTCGGTGGTTCAGGGGCCTCGCTGCTTCCGCAAGGGGCGATGAGTAAGGTGTCAGACGAAAGACAACGGCCAACGTCCTGGCATGTTCTGCCCTCAGCTCTCACAGATAATATAGGGGCCTTCGTAATGAAAAATTGGGGTGGGTTATTCTGGTATAACACCCTAAACTCTAAACCCTAAACCCTAAACTATAAGAGATCATAAGGGAATACAATGAGTAACTATTCCGACCCCTACAGTACTCGACCAAGGGGCGGTATCATGCCCATGGTTTTGCATCTTGTCACGAAGGGTAGAAGCCACATAGCCCACCTCAGACAGAACAGGGTTTAGGGTTTAGGGTTTAGGGTTTAGGGTTTAGGGTGTAGGGTGTAGGGTGTAGGGTGTAGGGTGTAGGGTGTAGGGTGTAGGGTTTAGGGTTTAGGGTTTAGGGTTTAGGGTTTAGGGTTTAGGGTTTAGGGTTTAGGGTTTAGGGTTTAGGGTTTAGGGTTTAGGGGGGTTTAAGTTTAGGGTTTAGGGTTTAGGGTTTAGGGTTTAGGGTTTAGGGTTTAGGGTTTAGGGTTTAGGGTTTAGGGTTTAGGGTAGGGTTTAGGGTTTAGGGTTTAGGGTTTAGGGTTTAGGGTTTAGGGTTTAGGGTTTAGGGTTTAGGGTTTAGGGTTTAGGGCATCTGCAAACACTGCACACGACACGACGCGAGATCTCAGAGCCCAGGGCTTTCCTTCCTGAGCGGGGCTGTGCATGCCAATGCAAGTAGGGTTTAGGGTTTAGGGTTTAGGGTTTAGGGTTTAGGGTTAGGGTTTAGGGTTTAGGGTTTAGGGTTTAGGGTTTAGGGTTTAGGGTTTAGGGTTTAGGGTTTAGGGTTTAGGGTTTAGGGTTTAGGGTTTAGGGTTTAGGGTTTAGGGTTTAGGGTTTAGGTGAGTGCTCTCCGTACCAAGGCCCGATTCTCGAACACAATGCGAGCAACCCACAATGAAGAAAAAAACAAGTTCCGACCTTTGGTTTCGTCCGTGCCCGGATTCCAGATGATAGAGGCACCCTTGCGTATGGTGAGTTCTCTGCGTGATGGTCCCTTTTGTGGTCACCCTTGACTGTGAGGACCGCCTTATATCATCATTATATACTGACCTCAAAGTAGGGAAATTTGGAGAAGTGACCATAGCTTTAAATCCCCCTTTGCCCACCACCCCACCCCACCCCCTCTTCTTTGCTAAGCTTTCTGCCCCCCATTTCCAAGACGCCCCCTACCAAAACTCAATCCATCAGCCGGCTGCCACACACACACCCACACGCACAGGCACAGGCACAGGCACAGAGAGCGAGAGAGACACACTACGTTCCGGGTTTAGGGGCTTCTAAGGGAGAACAGTCGCCGTTGCATCTTACAGTGCGAGCCCTGCCAGTAGCTTCGCCAGGAGTCTCTGCATGTGCAAGAGCACCGACCACTTCAACAAGCACCCCCACCAGCATGTACCTTTCAGGGCTCTTGCACACTCAGCGGCAATCCTCCTGCCCGGAGATCAGCTCCCTACCATGGTGGGTACTGGGTTACAGAACCCTAAGCCCGAACTTCCCAAAAGTTCGCAACCTCCGGGCATGGCGAGACCGTCACAAGCAACTGGCTCCAATACGGTTCAGGGTTTAAGGCTTAGGGTTTAGGGTTTAGGGTTTAGGGTTTAGTGTTTAGGGCTTTAGGGCTTTAGGGTTTTGGGATCCGACGCCATCCGATGTTGAGCCCTCTGCAGAGACTGCTCTTAGGGCTACAGAAGTTCATGGCTCTTGCAATGAACAGGTCTCACCCTAAACCCTAAACCCTAAACCCTAAACCCTAAACCCTAAACCCTAAACCCCAAACCCTGGCTTTCAATGAGGTCTCGCGGCATGATGGTGATGGCGGCCAGGAGCACGAAGAAAAGCATGATGCACCACCTGACTTCATGTTGTCTCTTGAAACCCTACACCCTAAGCTTCCTAAACCCCAAAAAGTAAACCCGAAACCCTAAACCCTAACCCGAAACCCTAGACCCCAAACTCCAAACCCTAAACGCTAAACCCTAGAAACCCTAGAAACCCTAAACCCTAGACCCGAGAAACCCTAAATCCCCAAACTTACTAAACCCCAAAAACTAAACCCTAAACCCTAAACCCTAAACCCTAAACCCTAAACCCCAAACCCTAAACCCTAAACCCTAAACCCTAAACCCCAATCCCTAGTAACCCGAAACCCTAAACGTGCTAGCAAGTCGCTCGAAGGGGCCGCCCTGGGAGCCGACCTCAATGAGCCCATGGCCCAGAGAAAAACTGCACAAGACTCGGAAAATGTATTAAGGTTTAGGGTTTAGGGTTTAGGGTTTAGGATTGAGGGTTTTGGGTTTAGGACTGTTGGGGTTTTTGGATGGCTTGTTAAGCCTTATGGGGCTTTTGGGGCCTTTAGGGTTTTCAGGGCTTTTTAAGCCTTTTAGGGCTTTTAGGGCTTCTAAGGCTTTAGGGCGCTTTGGGTTTAAAGGATTTACAGGGTTTCAGCAGACGTGGGCTTGCCTTCCTGATTGCGCAGTTATTGCAGCGCTGTCTTCCAGGCTTGCGGGCTCAACCTCTGAACCTTGTTCTGAGTTCCTTTACGGGTTTAGGGTTCAGGGATTAGGGCTGCTTTTAAGGGTTTAGGGTTCAGGGTTTAGGGTTCAGGGTTTAGGGCTACTGATTTTTAGCATTTGGGGTTTTTAGGGCTTTTAGGGTTTCTACGGCTTCTAGGGTCCACGTGCCTCAGAGGTGACCCACCTCCATGAGTCTGCAATTTTGCACACTTCAGCCCTTGCCACGGTGAGAAAGGGCTTAGGGTTTAGGGTTTAGGGTTTAGGGTTTAGGGTTTAGGGTTTAGGCCGGAGTCCAAGCAGCCACGTGCAGGAGGGGAGCGTAGTCCGCCAGAATGCCATCCATGAGGAGGGTGTCCATCCTGGTGTATGGCGCATTGGGCCCTCCGTTTCCTTGCAGGTTTTAGGGATTTTGGGGGGTTTGGGGGTTTTGGGGGTGTTGGGGTGTTGGGGGTTTGGGGGTGTTGTGGATTTTGGGTTTGGGGGGTGTTGGGGGTTTGGGCGGTTTGGGGGTTTTGGGGTTTTGAGGCATTGTTCTAAAGTGCGCTTTGAACGCAACAGGGCCAACGGCTAGATGACAATGCCCATGGCCACAAGCTGCCGACTCGGGTGCTTGGCGGTTTCGAACCCGAAACCCGAAACCCTAAACCCTAAACCCTAAACCCTAAACCCTAAACCTGCCCCCTGTGCATTTCCAGCGGAGCGGCGCGTTGGGGACGGAACTGAAGTACGCCAAACCTAGGTCGTCTCCGTCCGTCAGCTGCCTGCCCACAGGGTGCACAGGGTGCAGCCGTTTGCAAGAGGGTTTAGGGTTTAGGGTTTAGGGTTTAGCGTTGAGGGTTTAGGGTTTAGGGTTTAGGGCTTAGGGTTTAGGGTTTACGGAACCCTGCTCCCTGCGGGTCCCTGCGGCCTGAACACCACAGCAAAGACGTAGATCAAGACCTGGCATGTTCACAAAAACAACATGCAGAGGAAAACATGTCCAGAGCTGTCCAGAGTTGAGAGGCGACTCTTCCAGAAGGGTTACCCTAAACCCTAAACCCTAAACCCCAAACCCTAAACCCTAAACCCTAAACCCCCCTAACATCGTGAAGAGAATTAGGCCAAGCGCACCAGCCAAAGCAGGAAGAAGACGCAGACCGACCGCGCGGAGAGCCCAATGGCTTTCCTCCAGCTGATGCTGAAATCGAGCGCAAACGCAAGCTGCCCTAAACCCTAAACCCTAAACCTTATAAACCCTAAACCCTAAACCCTAAACCCTAAACCCTAAACCCTAAACCCTAAACCCTAAACCCTAAACCCTAAACCCTAAACCCTAAACCCTAAACCCCAACGCACCCCTTGCGGCAAAGTGTCACAATGATCGCTAGCTCGGGGACAGAGCGCAGAACTCTGGCCATGCGTGACAGCCGAGTGAGCTTCACCAGGCGCAGCATTCCTCAGAACAGCACGGAGAAGTGCCAATGTGTCAGAGCAAAACTACCTTATATATGTCCATGTATATATATATATATATATACCCTTTAAGTGATTATACAGGGTACCTGATTCCCCCCGTTTCCCTTCTAACCAACAGTAAGAAAAGACTGACCGCGGCCAGCATGATGGCCATTGTCTGCTGAGGTTCGCAGCATCGAGACGTCGATGGTGTTTGCGGATTCCCCGCTGAGGAATGAAAGCCTTGACCCAGCACCACACTGCACCAAATCTGACAAAGAATCCGCACTTTGTGACCCGCTGCAATCCTAAACCTATGCTCTACCTTGGGGACGAAATGAACCCTAAAATTGGGGGGTCATGTACCCTGACGACTATAATTCCTGTTAAGGTATATGAACCATAAACCCTTTTAGGGTTCATGTCGTCCCCAAGGTGCTCGCAGCCAAGACACACAAGCGGCAGTATCCATGTCTCAATAACCATGTTCAACACGAGGAGAAAGTCAAAGATAAACCACCTCGGGCTACGAGGATAGACCCTAAAACCCCAAAAAACCCTAAACCCCTAAAACCCTAAAATCCTAAAATCCTAAGCCCTAAACCATAAAACCCCAAAACCCTGAAACCGTAAACTCTGAAGCCCTAAACCCCATAAACCCCAAAACAGGATCAAGCCGCGGAGTACCCCCTAAGAAGCAGATGGCATGGGATTGCACAGTCCTTAATCTGATCCTTGGGGACCAAAAATCAACCCAAAGAGATGGGTCATATACCCGGATACTACGATAATTCTATTGAGAGCCTTAAGCCCCTGAACCCCTAAACCCCTAACCCTAAACCCCAGGCCCTAGCCCTAAACCCTAAACCCTTAACCCATAACCCTAAACCCTTAACCCTTATATCCTAAACTGTAAGCCCTTTCAGGGTTCACAATTAGTCCCCAAAGATAGAAGCAGCTTTAAGTGCCTTGGGGTACGAGATGAACCCTAAAATTGGGGGGGGGGGGGTCATATACCCCACTGGGTTTTTAGGGTTTTAGGGTTTAGGGTTTAGGGTTTCGGGTTTCGGGTTTAGGGTTTAGAGTTTAGGGTTTTCCTTCCTATTGAGGTCATGGGAATCATAAAACCCTTGTTGGGGTTCACATGTAGTCCCCCAAGGTGTAGGCCAGGAGCTTGTCCATGAATGCGTGCTTCTTCCGCTCGAAGGCGCAGAAGCGGATGGCGATTTCCTGTATCGCGCTGCTCCATCCCGAGACATGATATGTCGTGGGGTGACATACCAGGGCGGGCTATTCTACCCTATAATCCCCTAAAGAGGCCCTTTAAAGGGCTTATTTATGGGGATGATAAGGCCTGGCTATCCCCTAAAGAGGCCCTTTAAAGGGTTATTTATGGGTATGATAAGGCCTAATAGCCCATGCTGGTAGAGGGACGTCTCCCAACAAACTTGGGCGGTTTCTACTTTGGGGAGGGGGAGGGATCCTATAATGAGGGCTAGAGTATATGTGCGGGCATTAGGGTACTCCGTCCTATTTCGGGAGATACCCCCCATGGCTACGAAACAAGCAACCCACTCTTAAATGCACGCCAGCTAAGGGCAACAACCGATCCAATATCCACAGATATGCCAGGATGGCCGCTTAAACACAATATACACAGTATACACACATGCCATGGGCATGCTAAGCGGTCAGTGTGCCGCAAGCTGTCTTGCACAAGGGACTCGACTGCGCAAGTAGCTCACATTTCCGCCAGGATGCTGCAAAGAAGTAAGCGCAAAACCTGAGCCAAAGCATCAAGCAGCGACCGGAGCAAGAAAACATCCACCAGCCGCCGGCAAAGGCAAGGGCTTAGGGCTTAGGCCATAGGGTTAATGATACCTTTTGAAGGCAACGAAACCCTAAACCCTAAACCCTAAAACCCTAAAACCCTAAAACGGACTGCTGTTGGGAGGGACTTTTGTTCGGCTTGCGCACAGTCCTTTCAGGGACCGGAGCGTTTCTGGCGGAGCTTCGTGGCCCAAAGTCAGATGTCCCATGCCTCTTGAAAGGTTGACTTACATTAACTTTTCTGTTGTACGGAGAAAAAACACATACATACCTCCTTCCCTGGCCTCACTCCTTCTTTCACTTGAGGGTTTAGGGTTTAGGGGTTTCGTTAATAGGCTCCCCTAAACCCTAAACCCTAAACCCGAAACCCTAAACCCTAAACCCTAAACCAAGGCCTCACGAAAGACTTACTACCCACACCCAGAACCAAGTCACGAGTGAGGGGGTTGCTGCGTCAAGCAGCTTAAGGCTTGCACGATCGTTTGTGAATACTCCCTTCCCCCTAAAGCCCCCCCCTCCTTACCCCCTCAATAATAATAATGATAAAAATAACAATAATAATAATAATAAATAAATAATCATACTAACAATACTAATAATACTAATAATACGAAAATACGAATAATACGAATAATACTAATACTACTAATAATACTAATAATACTAATAATACTAATAATACTAATAATACTAATAATACTAATAATACTAATAATGCTAATAATACTAATAATACTGATAATACTAATAATACTAGTAATACTAATAATAATACTACTAATAATAATAATAATGAAAAAACAACGGTAATAATAGTGATAAAAAATAGTAATACTAATAATACTGAATATCATGATACTAATGCTAAAAATAAGCAATACCCCCATTATCGTAATATTATAGTAGATGGGGGAGTATGTAATATTAGGGGGTAGGGGGGTAAATATTGGGGTGGGGGCAGGGAGTTACGCTGCTGCAACAGACATCTACATCATCGACGCTCGACTGGCAACACCCCGGATGCCGTTTGCTGGCGATGTCCTTCTTAGTTGCTGAGTCCCTAAACCCCCTAAACCCTAAGCCCCAAAAACATGCACACTTTCAGTTCTGTAGGGGGATTAGAGAGTATCCCAAAAGGTGTAAATGTACTCATTCAGCTGCTAAGGCTTCGTTAAACTCTGAGGACCGGACACGTTCTCCATGACCTGCGGAATCTTAGGGTTTAGGGGTTTAGGGGTTTAGGGGTTTAGGGGTTTAGGGGTTTAGGGGTTTAGGGGTTAGGGTGTAGGGTTTAGGGTTTAAGGTTTAGGGTTTAGGGTTTAGGGTCAGTTTGGTGAATGGGCTCCATCTGCTGCGGGCAGTGCGGTTTCACGTGAAGTACTTCACGATTCCTGCTACCCCAAGTTTTTCTGCTCTTGGCAACACCACTCAAAAATTGGGGGGGGTTACCGAAAATTAGGGTACCTTATCAAGGTCCTTTAGTTTTTAAGGGGATCCTACTCTTTGGGGATCGAAATTGGGGGTCCCCTGTTTTCGCCTGCGGGCCCGGAAGACCACTCAAAACCCTGGGGACCACATGAACCCCAAAAGTTGGGGTCATATGCACTGACTACAATATGTAATTCAGGCAAAAATATGAGCCCTAAAGCCCTCAGCCCCTGAACCCCTAACCCTAAACCCTAAACCCCTAAACCCTTTTTACGTAGTTGCCCAGTATCCTAGGTGAACCTTTCGGATTGTATAGGGTTGATAATGCCCCAAAAAGGTTGCTTGCTCTACTACTAAGTAGTAGGGTTCATTTGGTGTCCCTAAACCCTAAACCCTAAACCCTAAACCCTAAACCCTAAACCCTAAACCCTAAACCCCTAAACCCCTAAACCCCTAAACCCCTAAACCCCTAAACCGCTAAACCCTTTCAGGGTCCATTTCCTCCCCAAGGCACGGGCCTGGAAGACAGGCTCGGCCTCGCTCACCAGCACCTTGGGGACCAATTATGAACCCTAAAATTGGGGTCATGTACCCTGGTTTAGGGTTTAGGGTTTAGGGTTTAGGGTTTAGGGTTTAGGGTTTAGGGTTTAGGGTTTAGGGTTTAGGACTGCTATGACTCCTATTAAGGTGCATGAGCCATAAACCCTTTTAAAGGGTTCATTGAAGTCCCCAAGGCACCGCGTCGTTGTTGTCCGTGTCAACGGCCTCAAGAGCGCAGTGGCGTCGTTGCAGCTTCGGGATTGGCTGTTCGATTTCTTTTACGTCCAGTAGGTTTAGGGTTTAGGGTTTAGGGTTTAGGGTTTAGGGTTTAGGGTTTAGGGCTTAGGGCTTAGGGCTTAGGGCTTAGGGTTTAGGGTTTAGTACCTAAACTAAACCCTAAACCCACTCAGAACCCCGCAGGGCCATCCTAGGAGGCGGGCAATCCAGATGGCGTTCAGGGAGACGACCGCCACCGTCAGCTGGTCAAACAGGCTCGACCTGCCAAGAGCAGAGCTGCCTTTTTGGGGACCAAGTAGGTTTAGGGTTTAGGGAGTATAGGGTTTAGGGTTTAGGGTTTAGGGGTATGAACCCCCGGTAATTTTAGGGTTTAGGGCTTCGGGTTTAGAGTTCAGCGAGCCTAGGGGCCATATTTGGGGACCAATTGTCTTTATGGCTTCATACAGCCTTGGGGATTATAGCAGTCACCCTAAACCCTAAACCCTTATGACCCCAGTTTTGGGGTTCATTTGGTCCCCAGGGTGCGGGCCTTATCAGAGCACTCTTTCTGCATCCTTCTGCACCACAGGCTCTGTTAAACTCCGCATGTTGTTACACCCCGCTGTTCATGACTGCATGAAGATGCCAGGAGACTGCCCGCCTAGCGATCGCCTGGAAGCAGCCCTCCGTCTTGTAGAAGTTCATGACATCATATTGCCTTACACCCACAAGGCCCACAACCCCCAACCCAAAACCCTCTAAACCCTCAACCCTAAGCCCTAAACCCTAAACTCTAAACCCTAAACCCCTCAGAACCTCAACTTATGTTCACCTATGTTCCCTTCGAAGACCAGGTGAGAGTGCTGGCAACATGAACTTCGGCGCAGGGGCGGTTTCATCAGCGCCTTTCCTTGCAGCAGGGCATGCAACTGCCTTAGGGACGACATAAAGCCTAAAATTGGGGTCATATACCCTGACTACTATAATTCCTTCTAAGGTATGTGAACCCAAATGAAGCCTAAGATTTGGGTCATATACCCTGACTACGATAATTTCGAGTCAGGCAGCATGAGCCAAAAACCCTTTCAGGGCTCACAAATAGTCTCCAAGGTGAAAAAGCTGTTGAACACCAGGAGTCACTTGCGAACACAACTAGGTGGAGAGATTGCTTCGAACACTTCAGGTTTTCGAGGGGTGCGGGTTTCTTTAATGGGCTTTGGGAAGCTGCAGCCCTAAACCCTAAACCCTAAACCCTAAACCCTAAACCCTAAACCCTAAACCCTAAACCCTAAACCCTAAACCCTAAACCCTAAACCCTAAACCCTAAACCCTAAACCCTAAACCCTAAACCCTAAACCCTAAACCCTAAACCCTAAACCCTAAACCCTAAACCCTAAACCCTAAACCCTAAACCCTAAACCCTAAACCCTAAACCCTAAACCCTAAACCCTAGGAAGAGGGGAGGCGACCATGTTTCAGACCCAGACTCTGGCTCGGGCTTTCATGCCTTCCAGGTCCTCGGTACAACGCCCCAAGAAGCTCCCCCCAAGGTTTAGGGTTTAGGGTTTAGGGTTTAGGGTTTAGGGTTTAGGGTTTAGGGTTTAGGGCTTAGGCAATCTGAGGGCTTCCGAAAGTCGGGGTACCTTCTTGAGGTCCTTACTTATCAGGGAATTCTACGTACAATTTGGGGCCGAAAATCTAAGCCCTAAACCCAAAACCCTAAACCCCAAACCCTAAACCCTAAACCCTTAACCCTAAACCCTATTTCCTAAACAACCCCACATCATGCGGCTCTCACTGCAGTGAAGGAGCATTCATGGTCCTGTTCCGGCCATCAGCTCCCTTGTCCTGTCTTGAACTGGAAGGCTCTTGAGTTTCATCGCTTGGTTTAGGGTTTAGGGTTTAGGGTTTAGGGTTTGGGGTTTGGGGTTTGGGGTTTGGGGTTTGGGGTTTGGGGTTTGGGGTTTGGGGTTTGGGGTTTGGGGTTTGGGGTTTGGGGTTTAGGGTTCCTAGGGTTGCTTAAGCCGCTGGCCTGACATCAAAAGCTTGGCACTGCCTGTCGCTCTGGCAGAAAGAAGTCAGTTCTCGCAACTCGCTCGTCCCAGCGCTCCCCGCCACTGGACCCTAAACCCTAAACCCTGAACCCTGAACCCTGAACTCTGAACCCTAAACCCCAATCCCGCTCCCTCCTTCTTCGCTCCGAAGAAAGCAGCTGCTGCGGCAAAGCCCCTGAGTGTCACAGGCAGCTCTACTGCCTCAAGGGGGGGACCAATTTGTGAACCCCTATCAGGATTTGGGGTTTAGGGTTTAGGGGTTTAGGGGTTTAGGGTTTAGGGTTTCGGGCGAAATGCAGAGACCACTTGGGTCAAGAAATGCTGCCGCGCGGCTGCTTTTTCGTTTGCCTCGCGGAATCCCTCCCCTCCCTTTAGGGGCCCCTTGTTCTTTGGGCAACCACATGAAACCCCTTAAAAGGTTCTGGTTCATATACCCTAATAGGGTTACAGTACTATAGGGCATATGACCCCAATTTTTGGGTGCATGTGCTTTTCAAGACAGCCTTACTCAGTGACAAAAATCTCAGCAAGGCCTCGTGGCCTCATGTAAGATTCCGAAATTGGGGGTGCCTTAGTGGGCTCAGCCATTTTTATGAGGGAATCCTACTATTTGGGGGGTCTTTCGTAAACCTCGAGTTGGTAGAGTGTGAATCTGTCCCATGACTCAAGCGGCACCAGATCAGTTGCTGACTCCACTGATCTCGCAAATAACTTTAAACAAAAAGCTCTACCTGGGACTCTAGTCACTTACGTACAGTAGGTATAACCCATAAAACTGCAGGGAAAAAGCCAGGTACACCCCCCTGTAAAACCCAAACCCTAAACACCCTAAACCCTACACATAGCTGCAAATCAACGCGCTGCATTCCGAGCCATCCCTCCCTTGCAGGCTGCTGCCTGTGCATCGCCTCCGTCTGCGCGCCCCGCTCCTCCACCTCCCTGGGGAGCAAAGTCGGGTCTTGCACTCAGACATCCACTGGCACAAACCCTACCTGGAACCCCCTTTACCTACAGTTTTACTGGTTATACCTGCTAATGAAGGGTAACCCTAAACCCTAACCCTAAACCCTAAACTTTAAACCCTAAAACCCTACAGTTTTACGGGTTATACCTACTCATGAAGGGTAACCCTAAACCCTAAACCCTAAACCCTAAACCCTAAACCCTAAACTGTAAGTAAATAAAGTCTCAGGCATTCAGCTCTATCTTGCGCTGAGAGGCAGCTCCGTCTGCGTCCAGAACTCGCGAACGCGCCTCCAGACGCGCTTTTCTGCGCCGCCTCAAAGTTTTCAAAGCCCCCCCCCCCCCGATGCACCTGGGGTTTAGGGTTTAGGGTTTAGGGTTTAGGGTTTAGGGTTCAGGGTTTAGGGTTAAGGGTTAAGGGTTAAGGGTTAAGGGTTAAGGGTTAAGGGTTTAGGCACTTTGGGGACCAGATGAGCCCCAGAATTTGGGTTATATACCCCTATTCAGGTGTATGAAGCCCAAACCCTACTTAAACCCCAAACCCTAAACCCTTTCTCAGGGTTCATGTGGTCCCCAACGTAAGACCACATAGGCACCCCTACCCTAAACCCTAAAGCCCTAAAGCCCTAAAGCCCTCAACCCTAAACCCTCAACCCTCAACCCTAAACCCTAAACGGCTCTTTGGCGGCCTGGACTCTTGTCTTCCTCCGGCACTGCTCGCGAGGGCCGCCGCGAGACTTGCCGCGCGAGCTCCTGGATCTGCTGGGGGACGGATAGGGTTTTAGGGTTTAGGGTTTGGGGTTTGGGGTTTAGGGTTTAGGGTTTAGGGTTTAGGGTTTAGGGTTTAGGGTTTAGGGTTTAGGGTTTAGGGTTTAGGGTTTAGGGTCTGGGGTCTGGGGTGTGGGGTATGGGGTTTGGGGTTTGGGGCTTGGGTGGTGGCATTTTGGCAAGAGCTGCGTCCCACAAGGACTCTAACTTGCTACAAAGTTGAAGACTCACTCACCCTAAACCCTAAACCCTAAACCCTAAACCCTAAACCCTAAACCCTATCAACCCTAAAAACCCTAAAAACCCTAAAAACCCTAAACCCTAAACCCTAAACCGCACACAAAGGTGTACCACAACGGCGTCCACTTCCCTCCCGTGAGGGACGATGGGGTCAGTCATACCTTCTCTGAGAACCAAATGAACATAAATATGAAGCCTAAAAATGGGGAGGAGGGGCATATTCCCAATACTACGACAACCTGGGACCCTCTGTACCTACAGTTTTGTGAGTTCTACCCACTATAATTCAGGGTAGCTACTACTAAACCGTACGTGAGCAGAGTCCCAGGAATTCCTATCAAGGTGAAACAACAGACCACGGCACAGCCACCCCGTGATGCAGGTACTGGTATGAACCAGAAATCCTTGAACCCTTTAAACCCTCTAAACCCTTTAAACCCTCTAAACCCTCTAAACCCCCCTAAACCCCCTAAACCCACACCACTCTAACCCCCTAAGCCCTAAACCCTAAGCCCTAATAAACCCTAAGCCCCAATCCCAAACCCTAAAACCCTTAAACCTAAACCCTGTTATAGGGGTTCACTTGGTCCGCGAGGTTCGGCCTCGGGATCGGCCGGCACCGAGGAAACTCGACGCACCGACGGGGCACTCCGAACGCTCACGGCACTTCCCAGCAGTGCCCGGGCCGGAGACCTTAGGCGCGCAACGCTTTGGGAGGGTTTAAGGTTTAGGGTTTAGGGTTTAGGGTTTAGGAGGGTTTAGGGTTTAGGGCTTAGGGTTGAAACGCTGTCCTCATACTGCACTACGCGGGGCCCCTCGTTTACGAAACATGCGCCAGGCTGCGACACGCTGCTCGGGGCAGAAGGGCTGTGCGGAACGCTCGAAGACTCCTGGTGCTCAGCGTTTAGGGTTTAGGGTTTAGGGTTTAGGGTTTAGGGTTTAGGGTTTAGGGTTTAGGGTTTAGGGTATCCTAAACCCTAAACCCTAGACCTGGTCGCAGTTTACCTACGGTTTAGTAGTAGCTACCCTGCATTCAATATTCCCCTTATAAAGATAATAATGCAAAAATCCTCTTGGGTTTTATATAAACAAGCATTTAAAACAATAATTCCCAAGGGGGATGTAGAATTACCCTAAACCCTAAACCCTAAACCCTAAACCCTAAACCACATAAAGCTGTAGGTAAAGAGGGTCCACTGGAGACTGAGACTGTAAAACAGGCAGTCCAGCGGCCCTTCCTCGCATAAGGCTGCGATTTTGGGGCCCGGAGCCCAGAAACTACGAATTGCTTAAGAACCCCCCCCCCAAAAAAAAAACAATAATAAATAAATATATATATATATATGTGCCATGGACCTTTAGGTATAATGTGATTACTTGCTTTGGGTTTTACTTCAACAGTATTAACACTTATCAAATGAGCAGTTTGCATTTCAGATTATGCATATTGCTACTAGAAAGTTTTTGATATTTTATGTCTTTTGGGTTCATGGTCTAGGGTTGTGCATTCAACGGTTATAAAAGGATTGTACGAACAGTCCAGGGTGTATGACCACTTCCTGTTGTCGAGGAGAAAAAGGGGTCGGAACAGGAGAAGATCAAGGAACCATAGAACTCTTTACATTCAGTCACTATTCACTTTACACCCCCTCCTCTCTTCCCTTTCTTGACTTTGGGTAGAAGAAAAGGAAAGTGGAAGGAATCATCAAAGAAAAAGTCAGTCTCACTACCTTCATCCACCGTCTCCTCTTTTCGCTCTCTCTCTCTGTCTCACTCTCGCGCTCTCTCTCTCTCTCTCTCTCTCGCGCTCTCTCTCTCTCTCTCTCTCTCCCTCTCTCTCCCTCTCTCTCTCTCTCTCTCTCTCTCTCTCTCTCTCTCTCTCTCTCTCTCTCTCTCTCTTGGCTCTTCTTACCGAGGAGAATAATGGCTACATATAAATAACACATGTCAATCTCAACCCATTCATCCTCCCTCTTCTGTGGAGGAGAGAATGCATAACACTAGATGAGCGAAGCGCATGGACGGGAAGAGCGAGAAGCAGGTAGTTGTTTGTTGCATAGGGGAGGCCCACTCCCCGTAGAGCAGGAACGAGTTCCTCTGTTCCCTTCCTTTGCCTTCTTTAGTCCCTCCCCTGCGCTCCAACTGTTCTGTTCCGTCTTTTAAGGAGAAAGAAGGGGTAAAGAAGAAGGACGAAGACGGTTCCACTGTCCACTTATGCATGTTCATTTTATCTACAGGAGTTAGCAAGAGTGTTTAAGCAAGCTAGATAAAGAGAACAACAAGAACAAGGACGAGGAAACCACGAGCAGAATGTACAAGGAAAACACGAGGAATGAAAACCCATCGCAAAGAGAAGTGCCCACACTCAGTCTCACTGCACTCATCCTCTAATCCTCTCTTCTTTCTCTTCTGTGGTTCTCTTCTTATCCTACTTCTTCTCTCTGCTCTCTCCCTTCTAGTTTTTTTCTTGATTTTCTTGCGCGAGAGAGAATACATAACACTAGATGAGCGAAGCACATGGACGGGAAGATGAGAGAGAAGCAAGTAGTTAGTTGTTTGTTGCATAAGGAGGCCCACTCTCCCTCTAGGGCAGGGATGAGTTCCCCTGTTCCCTTCCTCTTGCCTTCTTTAATCTCTCCCCTGCGTTCCAACTCGTCCGTTCCTTCGTTTACGGAGAAAGAAGGGTGTATATACAAGGACGACGACGGCTCCCCTGTCCAGCATGTTTTTTTGATCTTCCCATTCAGCGAGAAAGGAACAGACAACAGGGGAAAACACAAGGAACTAACAAGAGTGTTTAAGCAAGCTAGATAACAACAAGAAAAAGAAAGAGGAAGCCGCGAGCAGAATGTACAAGAAAAACACGAGGAAGGAATAAGTGATGCTCTTCTTGCAGAATGAAGATTTGAGAACACAAGCCAATCTCAAAAGAAAGAGGAAGCCACGAGCAGAATGTACAAGAAACACACAAGGAAGGGATAAAGATAAGCGCCCTTACTCAGTCTCACTGCATTCATCCTCCATGTGGTTCTTTTGTTACAGAATGAAGATTTAACAGCACAAACCAATGTCACCACATTCATCCTCCCTCTTCTCTCTGCTCTCTATGGAGGAGAGAATGCATAACACTAGATGAGCGAAGCACATGGACGGGAAAAAGGAGAAGCAAGTACTTGTTTGTTGCGTAAGGGAGGCCCATTCTCCCCCTAGGGCAGGGATGAGTTCCCCTGTTCCCTTCCTTTTGCCTTCTTTAATCTCTCCCCTGCGTTCCAACTTTTCCGTTCCTTCGGTTGAGGAGAAAGAAGGGGGTATATACAAGGACGAAGACGGTTCCCCTGTGCCCCTGTCCAGCATGTTCTTTTGATCTTCCCATTCAGCGATGAAAGGAACAGACAACAAGAGGAAAGCAACAAACCTTTAACTAACGTACGGTTCTTTCAGGAGAAAAGGAGTCGGATAACAGGAGAAGAACAAGGAAGAGGTAAACATGAAAACATGTCACTCTTCTATTTACACACTCTCCTCATCTCTCCTCTCTTCCCTTTCTTGCCTGTTGGAGAAGAAATGAGGAAGAAAATAAACCAAAAAATAAGGGGGAGGCGCCCTGATTCATTCTCACTGCCTTCATCCATCCTCTCCTCTGCTCTCTTATCTTGCTCTCTTATCTCTCTTCTCTGGCTCTGTTCTTGCCGGAAAGAAAGATGAATGTCCAAGAACCCAAGATCATCTCGTTACCTTCGTCCTCGCTCTCATCTCTTCTCGCTCTCATCTCTTCTCGCTTTTTCTCTGCTCTTTGCTTTTCTTATGGAGGAGAGAATTGCAAACAGTCTCGCGAAGTCAGATTTGGGGCTGCACGTGTGCGCGTGGGGGGCAGTTATGTTGCAAAAAGTGGCCCCTCGCAGGGCTGAGTTCCCCTGTTCCTTCCAGTTTGTCTGCAATCCACCCCCCCTGAGTTCCAACAGTTCTGTTCAGATAGGACAAAACGGCTCCCCTGTTCATTTGTGCGTGTTCTTTCAACAGACTCATTCAGCGAGAAGGAACAGACAACAAGAGGAAAACACCAAGGAATGAACAAAAGTGTTTTTCTTCTTTCTTATCAAGGAGAAGGACAAAGAACATTTCAATTGTCGTAACTCTCCTCTCATCCCTTTCTGGTCTTTGGGAGGAAGAAAGAAAGAAGGAAGAAACAACAAATTCTGAGAGGCGCCACTATTCAATCTCACTACCTTCATCCACCCTCGCCTCTCTTCTTTCTCTTCTTTGAATGTTTGTGTAAGGACACAAATCCATCTCACTACAATTTCCTCCCGCTTCTCTGCGCTCGCTCTCTCTCTCTCTCTCTCTCTCTCTCTCTCTCTCTTCTCTTCCCTTCTCTTCTCTTCTCTTCTCTTCCCTTCCCTTCTCCTTCTCTTCTCTTCTCTTCTCTTCTCTTCTCTTCTCTTCTCTTTTCTTCTCTTCTCTTCTCTTCTCTTCTCTTCTTCTTGTTCTTCCTGGGGACGGCCTTGGGCAGGGGGGGGCTGGAATTTAAGTCACCCTTAAGTTTTTGGAAAACTGAGCTCCCGAAATGACAAATCGCAAGCAGTGTCCCTCTTAAGTTTTTGGAAAACTGGGCTCCCAAATGACAAATCGCAAGCATTGTTACCCCTGAAGTTTTGGAAAACAGGGCTTCCAAAATGACAAATCGCAAGCAGTGTTCCCCCTTGGTTTTTTGGAGAACCGAATTTCCAAAATGACAAATCGCAAGTAAGTGTTCGGAAAACTGAGCTCCCACAAGGACAAATCGCAAGCAGTGTCCCCCTTCAGTTTTTGGAAAACGGAGCTCCCAAAATGACAAATCGCAAGCTGTGTCCCCCCTTAAGTTTTTGAAAAACTGAGCTCCCAAAATGACAAATCGCAAGCAGTGCCCCCCTTAAGTTTTTGGAAAATGGAGCTCCCAAAATGATAAATCGCCAGCAGTGTCCCCTTTAAGTTTTTGGACAACTGAGCTCCTAAAATGATGAATCGCAAGCAGTGTCCACCCTAAAGTTTTGGAAACCTGAAATCCCAAAATGACAAGTCGCAAGCAGTGTACCCCTGCTTTTGGAAAACGGAGCTCCCAAAATGTCAAATCGCCAGCAGTGTCCCCTGTAAGTTTTTGAAAAACGGAGCTCCCAAAATGACAAATCGCAAGCAGTGTCCCCTTTAAGTTTTTGGAACACTGAGCTCCCACATTCTACATATTCAAGGTTAGATAGTTTAGATAGTTTAGGTGGTTTCGGGCCTTTCTACCCTGTCCCCCTGGCCGCCTGGCGCCCCTCCCCCCCCCCGGTGGCTTAAATAGGGTTTATTTGGAAGCTAGGGCTCGGGTTTTGCCCGTGGCAAAGAGAAGATGGTACTCGTCTTCGTCTTTCCTCTCTTTCTTGTCTTTCTTCTCTCTTGTTCGTTTGCCTTTGAAATAAAAAACCAAAGGAAGAACAATGAAAATGAAAGGAACTCGCTTTCTTTTCCGTTTGGGAACAATGGAAAGAACCGAGGAGATAGGGCAAGAGGAGGGATACGCTGAAGCATGGGCAGGGGCCACGTTACTTTCCCCAACCATTGAAAAAGCATAAGAAAAGAAAAGGGCCTCCATTTCCCTGTGTTTTTGTCTTTTCTTGTGTTTTTTTGTCGGTGAAGAGAAGGGAGAAGGGAGAAGGAGGAGGATAAATAGACAGGATTGATTCTTAACAGGAAGAGCAAAGACAAGAATAGAAGAAAGATTAATAAAGGAGAAGGAAAGACAAAACAAGGCACAGAGAAGATGGAACTTATCGATCCTCTCTCCCTTATCTCTCCCTTCCCTCTTCCTTGTCGAAATAAGGAAAACAAAAAGGAAGAAGTATGAACAAAGGAGAAGGGCAAGAAAAGGAACAGAAGAGATAGGCCGAGAAGTGGGATATGATGAAGTACGGCAAGGTCCACGTGCAAGGAGTCACCAGCTTTATCATTCAAGCTCCTTTCCTGCTTTTAATCAGTTAAAAGGTAATAGATGGAGAGAAGGGAAAAAGAAGTGAGAGAGGAGAGGTCACAAGGATGCCTTTTTTCTGGAAGCGTACAGCAAGCGCCTGCTTCCATCGCGCATAGAGTGAGATAGAGAGACTGAGAGACTGAAAGACTGAGAATGAGTGAGTGAGAGATAGAGGTAGGGACAGGGAAAGAAAAGAAAGAGCGAAAGAAAGATAGATAGCGACAGGGATAGAGACAGAGAGAGACATTGTTGTTTTTTGTTTCGGGGGCGTCCTTTTTTTCTGGCTTGAAGATGCAGAAAACGTTCCAAAGGGACACCCGTTCCATCGCCCATGGCCAAGAGAAGATGGTACTTGTCTTCATCTTTCCTCTCCTGTCTTTGTTCTCTCTTGTTCGTTTCCCTTTAAAATAAAAAAGCCAAAGAAAGAACCATGAAAATGAAAGGAACTCGCTTTCTTTTTCCGTTTGGGAACAACGAAAAGAACCGAAGAGATACGGCGAGAGGAGGGATATGCTGAAGCATGGAGAAGGGCCACGGGCAAGCAGCCAACCCCGCTCACTTTCCCCAACCATTGAAAAAGGATAAGAATGGAAAAAGGGCCTCCGTCCCCCTCTTACTTTAATTTCTATTGTGTTTTTGCCGTTGAAGAGAAGGGAGAGAGAAGGAGGAAGAGCAAAGACAAGAATAGAAGAGAGATTTATAAAGGAGAAGGAAAGACAAAACAAGGCACAGAGAAGATGGAACTTATCGATCCTCTCTCCCTTATCTCTCCCTTCCCTCTTCCTTGTCGAAATAAGGAAAACAAAAAGGAAGAAGTATGAACAAAGGAGAAGGGTAAGGAAAGGAACAGAAGAGATAGGCCGAGAAGTGGGATATGATGAAGTACGGCAAGGTCCACGTGCAAGGAGTCACCAGCTTTATCATTCAAGTTCCTTTCCTGCTTTTAATCAGTTAAAAGGTAATAGATGGAGAGAAGGGAAAAAGAAGTGAGAGAGGAGAGATCACAAGGATGCCTTTTTTCTGGAAGCGTACTGCAAGGAATAGAAGAAACAGGAAGCAAGGAGAGGGACGGACTAAACAAGGCGCAAAGAAGGTGGCATTCCTCTAGACCCATCATCTCTCCCCTGTCCCTTTGAATGAGAAGGTGCGTCCTTTTTTCTCGCTTGAAGATGCAAAAAACGATCCAAAGGGACACCCGTTCCTTACCCATGGCAAAGAGAAGATGGTACTTGTCTTCATCTTTCCTCTCTTGTCTTTGTTCTCTCTTGTTCGTTTCCCTTCAAAATAAAAAGCCAAAGCTAGAACAATGAAAATGAAAGGAACTCGCTTTCTGTTTCCGTTTGGGAACAATGAAAAGAACCGAAGAGATAGGGCGAGAGGAGGGATATGCTGAAGCATGGAGAGGTGCCACGGGCAAGCAGCCAACCCAGCCACTTTCCCCGACCATTGAAAAAGTATGAGAATGGAAAAGGGCCTCCATATGCCCCTCTTATTTTCTTTTCTTGTGTTTTTTCCGTCAAACAAAAAGGAGGAGGAGAGATAGACAGGATTGCATTTTTAACAGGAAGAGCAAAGACAATAATAGAAGAGAGATTAATAAAGGAGGAGGAAAGA
This sequence comes from Symbiodinium natans, assembly GCA_905221605.1. Classification (NCBI taxonomy): domain Eukaryota; class Dinophyceae; order Suessiales; family Symbiodiniaceae; genus Symbiodinium; species Symbiodinium natans. Next base: position 720,901 of record CAJNDS010002635.1, read on the forward strand.
CAAAACAAGGCACAGAGAAGATGGGACTCTTCTTTATCGATCCTCTTTCCCTTATCTCTCCCTTCCCTTTTTCTTTTCGAAATAAGGACAACAAAAAGGATGAATTGTGAAAACAGGAGAAGGGTAAGGTTGGTACTGTTGAACCGCCTTGTTTTAGAGGAAACAGGGCGGTTCAACAGTACCAAACTTTCAGAGACATTCTCTAAGAACATTTGGTAATGGTGAACCGCCTTGTTTTAAAGGAAAAAGGGCATAATTTAATTCGTAGTAATCTCCAGATTTACCCCTAATTGAATTGGTATAAACAATTTAACTAATTTAATTTATTTAAAGAATTTACTCCCACAGAACAAAATTATTTACATTGTTTTTCACGTATTCGGATTAAATTAATTTAGATAATGTAATTCTGTGGAATTAGATTATTTAAATACATGAAATTGTATTAAGTAGAGGTAAATCTAGAGACCTGCAAATGCCACACAAAACGGAAGAGGGTAGGAACAACTTTGCGGGTCGACATTTGCCGGGATCCCCTTGGCGCCCTGCGAAAGTCCTGCAAATACCACACAAAACGGAAGAGGGTAGGTACAACCTTTACAGGTCGAAATTTGCCGGGATCCCTTTGGCGCCCTGCCAAAGTCCTGCAAATACCACACAAAACGGAAGAGGGTAGGAACAACTTTGCGGGTTGAGATTGGCCGGGATCCCCTTGGCGCCCTGCGAAAGTCCTGCAGATACCACACAAAAAGGAAGAGGGCAGGAACAACCTTTACAGGTCGAAATTCGCCGGGATCCCCTTGGCGCCCTGCGAAAGTCCAGCAAATACCACACAAAACGGAAGAGGGTAGGAACAACTTTGCGGGTCGAAATTTGCGGGATCCCCTTGGCGCCCTGTCAAAGTCCTGCAAATACCACACAAAAAGGAAGAGGGCAGGAACAACCTTTACAGGTCGAAATTTGCCGGGATCCCCTTGGCGCCCTGCGAAAGTCCTGCAAATAACACACAAAACGGAAGAGGGTAAGAACAACTTTGCATGTCGAAATTTGCCGGGGTTCCCTTGGCGCCCTGCCAAAGTCCTGCAAATACCACACAAAACGGAAGAGGGTAGGAACAACTTTGCGGGTTGAGATTTGCCGGGATCCCCTTGGCGCCCTGCGAAAGTCCTGCAAATAGTACACTTAGCTTTTGAGTAGACCCTGGAAAAAAAGTATATACTTTTTGGGTATAAGTAGCTATAATAGGAACCCAGAACCAAAAAAAGTATTAAAGTATAGTACTCCAAGACCCAGTACACAAAAAGGAAGAGGGTAGGAACAACCTTTACAGGTCGAAATTTGCCGGGATCCCCTTGGCGCCCTGCCAAAGTCCTGCAAATACTACACAAAAAGGAAGAGGCTAGGAACCACCTTTACAGGTCGAAATTTGCCAGGATCCCCTTGGCGCCATGTCAAAAGTCCTGCAAATACCATACAATACGGAAGAGGGTAGGAACAACTTTGCGGGTCGAAATTTGCCGGGAGCCCCTTGGCGCCCTGCGAAAGTCCTGCAAATACCACACAAAACGGAAGAGGGTAAGAACAACTTTGCATGTCGAAATTTGCCGGGGTTCCCTTGGCGCCCTGCCAAAGTCCTGCAAATACCACACAAAACGGAAGAGGGTAGGAACAACTTTGCGGGTTGAGATTTGCCGGGATCCCCTTGGCGCCCTGCGAAAGTCCTGCAAATAGTACACAAAAAGGAAGAGGGTAGGAACAACCTTTACAGGTCGAAATTTGCCGGGATCCCCTTGGCGCCCTGCCAAAGTCCTGCAAATACCACACAAGAAGGAAGAGGGCAGGAACAACCTTCACAGGTCGAAATTTGCCGGGATCCCCTTGGCGCCCTGCGAAAGTCCTGCAAATACCACACAAAACGGAAGAGGGTAGGAACAACTTTGCGGGTTGAAATTTGCCAGGATCCCCTTGGCGCCCTGTCAAAGTCCTGCAAATACCACACAATACGGAAGAGGGTAGGAACAACTTTGCATGTCGAAATTTGCCGGGGTTCCCTTGGCGCCCTGCGAAAGTCCTGCAAATACCACGCAAAACGACAGAGGGTAGGAACAACTTTGCATGTCGAAATTTGCCGGGATCCCCTTGGCGCCCTGCCAAAGTCCTGCAAATACCACACAAAACGGAAGAGGGTAGGAACAACTTTGCGGGTTGAGATTTGCCGGGAGCCCCTTGGCGCCCTGCCAAAGTCCTGCAAATACCACACAAAACGGAAGAGGGTAGGAGCAACCTTTACAGGTCGAAAAATGCCGGGATCCCTTTGGCGCCCTGCCAAAGTCCTGCAAATACTACACCAAAAGGAAGAGGCTAGGAACCACCTTTACAGGTCGAAATTTGCCAGGATCCCCTTGGCGCCATGTCAAAAGTCCTGCAAATACCACACAATACGGAAGAGGGTAGGAACGACTTTGCGGGTTGAGATTTGCCGGGAGCCCCTTGGCGCCCTGCCAAAGTCTCGCAAATACCACACAAAACGGAAGAGGGTAGGAACAACTTTGCATGTCGAAATTTGCCGGGATCCCCTTGGCGCCCTGCCAAAGTCCTGCAAATAACACACAAAACGGAAGAGGGTAGGAACAACTTTGCAGGTCGAAATTTGCCGGGATCCCCTTGGCGCCCTGCCAAAGTCCTGCAAATACCACATAAAAACGGAAGACGGTAGGAACAACTTTGCGGGTTGAGATTTGCCGGGATCCCCTTGGCGCCCTGCCAAACTCCTGCAAATACCACACAAAACGACAGAGGGTAGGAACAACTTTGCATGTCGAAATTTGCCGGGATCCCCTTGGCGCCCTGCCAAAGTCCTGCAAATACCACACAAAACGGAAGAGGGTAGGGACAACTTTTACAGGTCGAAATTTGACGGGGTCCCCTTGGCGCCCTTCCAAAGTCCTCCAAATACCACACAAAACGGAAGAGGGTAGGAACAACTTTGCGGTCGAAATTTGCCGGGATCCCCTTGGCGCCCTGCAAAAAGTCCTGTAAATACCACACAAAACGGAAGAGGGTAGGAACAACTTTGCAGGTCGAAATTTGCCGGGATCCCCTTGGCGCCCTGCCAAAGTCCTGCGAATACCACACAAAACGGAAGAGGGTAGGAACAACTTTGCGGGTCGAAATTTGCCGGGATCCCCTTGGCGCCCTGCAAAAAGTCCTGTAAATACCACATACCACACAAAACGGAAGAGGGTAGGAACAACTTTGCGGGTTGAGATTTGCCGGGAGCCCCTTGGCGCCCTGCCAAAGTCTTGAAATGCCACACAAAACGGAAGAGGGTAGGAGCATTGTAAAGTCCCTCTTAGGGTTTAGGGTTCAGGGTTTAGGGTTTAGGGTTTATGGTTCAGACCCTAAATCCGAACCTCTACGCGTCCTCAAAGCCCGACTCCTCAAGTCAAAGCTAAGCCATTTAAACCGCTAAATCCGGAGACGCTTAAATACCCCCCAAACCGACCCCAAACCCTAAACCCCAAATCCTAAATCCCTAAACCCCAAACCCTCTAAACCCCAAACCCTAAACCCAAACCCCAAACCCTAAACTCTTAAACCGCAAACCCCTTAACCCTCAGCCAAACCCACAAACCCTCAACCCTGAGCTACCCTAAACCCCAAATTCTAAACCCCTAAACCCCCAAACCCCCAAACCCTAACCCTAAACCCCAAACCCTACCCCTAAGCCCCAAACCCTCAACCCTAAACCCAAAACCCCAAACCCTAAACCCTAGACTAGGTAAGGAACAAGGGGTAAGGATTAAGGAATAGGGAATAGAGAATAGGGAATAGAGAATAAGGAATAAGGAATAAGGAATATTGAATAAGGAATAAGGAATAAGGAATACAGACCAAGATCCTCACCAAGGCCACGGGTCAAATAATACATAAAGGGTTCTCTTACAAGCAGTGTACCCCTTAAGTTTTGGAAAACAAAGCTCCCAAAATGACAAATCGCAAGCAGTGTCCCCCGCAAATTTTTGAAAAACTGAGCTCCCAAAATGACAAATCGCAAGCAGTGTCCCCCTCTAAGTTTTTGGAAAACCGAGCTCCCAAAATGACAAATCGCAAGCAGTGTCCCCCTTAAGTTTTTGAAAAACTGAGCTCCCAAAATAACAAATCGCAAGCAGTGTGCCCCCTTAAGTTGTTGGAAAACTGCGCTCCCAAAATGACATATCGCAAGCAGTTTCCCCGTAAGTTTTTTGGAAAACTGCGCTCCCAAAATTTCAAATCGCAAGCAGTGTCCCCTTTAAGTTTTTGGAAAAATGCGCTTCCAAAATGACAAATCACAAGCAGTGTCCCCCTTAAGCTTTTGGAAAACTCAGCTCCCAAAATGACAAATCGCAAGCAGTGTCCCCCGTAAGTTTTTTGGAAAACTGCGCTCCCAAAATGACAAATCGCAAGCAGTGTCCCCCTTAAGCTTTTGGAAAACTCAGCTCCAATAATGACAAATCGCAAGCAGTGTCCCCCGTAAGTTTTTTTGGAAAACTGCGCTTCCAAAATGACAAATCGCAAGCAGTGTCCCCCTTAAGCTTTTGGAAAACTAAGCACCCAAAATGACAAATCGCAAGCAGTGTCCCCCTTAAGTTTTTTGGAAAACTGCGCTCCCGAAATGACAAATCGCAAGCAGTGTCCCCCATAAGCTTTTGGAAAACTCAGCTCCAAAAATGACAAATCGCAAGCAGTGTCCCCCTTCAGTTTTTTGGAAAACTGCGCTCCCAAAATGACAAATCGCAAGCAGTGTCCCCCTTAAGCTTTTGGAAAACTCAGCTCCCAAAATGACAAATCGCAAGCAGTGTCCCCCTTAAGCTTTCGGAAAACTAAGCTCCAAAAATGACAAATCGAAAGCAGTGTCCCCCGTAAGTCTTTTGGAAAACTGCGCTCCCAAAATGACAAATCGCAAGCAGTGTCCCCCTTAAGCTTTTGGAAAACTGCGCTCCCAAAATGACAAATCGCAAGCAGTGTCCCCCGTAAGTTTTTTGGAAAACTGCGCTTCCAAAATGACAAATCGCAAGCAGTGTCCCCCTTAAGCTTTTGGGAAACTAAGCTCCCAAAATGACAAATCGCAAGCAGTGTCCCCCTTAAGTTTTTTGGAAAACTGCGCTCCCGAAATGACAAATCGCAAGCAGTGTCCCCCTTAAGCTTTTGGAAAACTGAGCTCCCAAAATGACAAATCGCAAGCAGTGTCCCCCTTCAGTTTTTTGGAAAACTGAGCTCCCAAAATGACAAGTCGCAAGCAGTGTCCCCCTGTAAGTTTTTGGAAAACCGATTCAGGGAGGACTGCTCAGCTAGGGGTTAGATAGTTTAGATAGTTTAGATAGTTCAGGGGCTTCCTGAACTATCTAAACTATCTAAACTATCTAACCTCTGGCTGGGGACGACCCAGAGGGAATTGAAACTTTCTAAACTATCTAAACTATCTAAACTATCTAACCTCCTTTTTGCTCAAAATCGAGGTTAGATAGTTTAGATAGTTTAGGGGCTCGTCTAAACTATCTAAACTATCTAAACTATCTAAACTATGTAAACTATCTAAACTATCTAAACTATCTAAACTATCTAAACTATCTAACCTCCTTTTCTCCCAAAATCGAGGTTAGATAGTTTAGATAGTTTAGATAGTTTAGAAAGTTTAAAACCTCCTGGCTGCCTCCCCGGAAAGAGGTTAGATAGTTTAGATAGTTTAGATAGTTCAGGGGCTTCCTGAACTATCTAAACTATCTAAACTATCTAAACTATCTAACCTCTGGCTGGGGACGACCCAGAGGGAATTGAAACTTTCTAAACCATCTAAACTATCTAAACTATCTAGACTATCTAACCTCCTTTTTTCCCAAAATCGAGGTTAGATAGTTTAGATAGTTTAGGGGCTCGTCTAAACTATCTAAACTATCTAAACTATCTAAACTATCTAAACTATCTAACCTCCTTTTCTCCCAAAATCGAGGTTAGATAGTTTAGATAGTTTAGATAGTTTAGAAAGTTTCAAACCTTCTGGGGGCCTCCCCGGAAAGAGGTTAGATAGTTTAGATAGTTTAGATAGTTCAGGGGCTTCCTGAACTATCTAAACTATCTAAACTATCTAACCTCTGGCTGGGGACGACCCAGAGGGAATTGAAACTTTCTAAACTATCTAAACTATCTAAACTATCTAAACTATCTAAACTATCTAACCTCCTTTTTTTCACAAGATCGAGGTTAGATAGTTTAGATAGTTTAGGGGCTCGTCTAAACTTCTAAACTATCTAAACTATCTAACCTCCTTTTTGCCCAAAATCGAGGTTAGATAGTTTAGATAGTTTAGATAGTTTAGATAGTTTAGAAAGTTTCAAACCTCCTGGCTGCCTCCCCGGAAAGAGGTTAGATAGTTTAGATAGTTTAGATAGTTCAGGGGCTTCCTGAACTATCTAAACTATCTAAACTATCTAACCTCTGGCTGGGGACGACCCAGAGGGCATTGAAACTTTCTAAACTATCTAAACTATCTAAACTATCTAACCTCCTTTTTTTCCCAAAATCGAGGTTAGATAGTTTAGATAGTTTAGGGGCTCGTCTAAACTATCTAAACTATCTAACCTCGATTTTGGAGAAAAGGAGGTTAGATAGTTTTGATAGTTTAGATAGTTTAGATAGTTTCAAACCTGCTGGGGGCCTCCCCGGAAAGAGGTTAGATAGTTTAGATAGTTTAGATAGTTCAGGGGCTTCCTGAACTATCTAAACTATCTAAACTATCTAACCTCTGGCTGGGGACGACCCAGAGGGAATTGAAACTTTCTAAACTATCTAAACTATCTAAACTATCTAACCTCCTTTTTTCCCAAAATCGAGGTTAGATAGTTTAGATAGTTTAGGGGCTCGTCTAAACTATCTAAACTATCTAAACTATCTAAACTATCTGAACCTCCTTTTCTCCCAAAATCGAGGTTAGATAGTTTAGATAGTTTAGATAGTTTAGAAAGTTTCAAACCTCCTGGGGGCCTCCCCGGAAAGAGGTTAGATAGTTTAGATAGTTTAGATAGTTCAGGGGCTTCCTGAACTATCTAAACTATCTAAACTATCTAACCTCTGGCTGGGGACGACCCAGAGGGAATTGAAACTTTCTAAACTATCTAAACTATCTAAACTATCTAAACTATCTAACCTCCTTTTTCCCAAAATCGAGGTTAGATAGTTTAGATAGTTTAGGGGCTCGTCTAAACTATCTAAACTATCTAAACTATCTAACCTCCTTTTCTCCCAAAATCGAGGCTAGATAGTTTAGATAGTTTAGATAGTTCAGGGGCTTCCTGAACTATCTAAACTATCTAAACTATTTAACCTCCTTCTCCAAGAAAGGAAAGTAATCACATAGTACCTAAAGGTCCCTCTTACATATATATATATATATGTATGTATATATATATATATATATTGTTTTTTCTTCCTTGTAAGGTTAGAATAGGGATGATTGTTTTTTATTCTTTTGGGGTGTTTAAGCAAGTAGTAGGAAATCCCCCCCCCCCCCCCCAACAAGCCGCGACTGCTCGGAGCCTCGGAGGGCGCGATGGCCATGGCCACAGAGACCTTTGCTTACGTGGTAGTTAAAGATTTTGTCGCCACTGGGCCTGCGTCGGCACTAGGTTAGGGGAAGGTTTAGGGTTTAGGGTTTAGGGTTTAGGGTCTAGGGTTTAGGGTTTAGGGTTTAGGGTTTAGGGTTTAGGGTTTAGGGTTTAGGGTTTAGGGTTTAGGGTTTAGGGTTTAGGGTTTAGGGTTTAGGGTTTAGGGTTTAGGGTTTAGGGTTTAGGGCTTAGGGTTTAGGGTTTAAGGAAGGTTGAGAGAAACATCCGAACGTGCAAAGCCCCAACACACATAAGTGTTCTTGCAACAGCGGCAGCGACATCACCCTGGGCTCACAAAGAGCCTAAACCCTAAACCCTAAACCCTAAGCCCTAAACCCTAAACCTTTTACGAGTTTCTTCGCTCCATTCTCCTCCTTCCCTTTTACAGCCCCAGAAAAATCGGCACGGAATCAAAGGTGGCACTGCTGGCATAGCCCCCAAAAAACGTGAAGACTCTTGCTGTAGCATCTACTTCCTGTCAAACCATGTCATACCCTCAATACCCTAGACCTACTGTTTTTTTAGTAGGGGAAGAAGGAATTGGGTACCTGGTACACCGATACATATATATATGTATGTATTGCGGCTACCCATTCCCTCATTCCCACCCTAAGCCTAAGCCCCAAAAACCCTAAAGCCTGGACCTGCGAAAAATCAGGGTTTAGAGTTTAGGGTTTAGGGGACCTCCCCCCCCCCCCCCCCCCCAAAAAAAAAAGAACGCCGCACCCACACGCTTGCGAAGAAGGCGGCGCAAGGCGCCGTCTTCACGGCCGGCGGCGCGGCCGTAGCGGCGCCGGAGCCTTAGGGCCGTGAGGGTCTCCGTTTAGGATCTCCTTTTCGGGTTTAAGGTTTATATAAGGTATATGGTCCCCCCCCCAAGATCTACACCCTCCTTGTCTACACTACTCTTCTGCTTGCTTCCACGCACTTGTGTACAAGGAGTGCACGCCGAAAACACTGTAAATACCGATAAAATCTTCCCTGAGGAGTGTTTCCGGGACTTTTTTGCGCAACACATCATGCATGCAAGATGTCTATAGATCTGCAACCGAATTTCGGTTTAAATTCACGCGACCTTATATACTCCGAATGCCAAGAAACCTGGAAGGCTGTTAACACCTCAAACAACTCGTGTTTTTTGTGTTTTTTACTGTTGTCTTAGTCAACAAATTCGTGCTGAGCTGCACGTGTCAACACTGGGTCTGACGCGGCTTCTTTCAGGATTCCCAGGAAAGGGTCTCTTTCTCTCATGCAACAATAACAACCAATAGCAGGATAATTCCTATCATTAGTTATAACAATATTATCATGCCTACTTTTATAGTAGTCATTGGTTCCGTGGTAAAATATGTCCGCTGCGTTTCGGGGGTTCTGCAAACTCCAAGTCTTGCTTATCGGGCGGCTTGCGGCGTGTGTCCCAATAGCTGTCCTTCCCTGCTCACTCCAAGCAAGCTGAAAATAGGAATTCAAACTAAATCGACGAAACCAGTATGTACTTAGTATTGAATTTCTATGCAATGAATATTGCATTGGTGTGCTTTTAAAAATGTACCAGGAGAATATTCTCTGCACAAGTGGTACTTAATGAGTGCGCTAGCAGTGTTTCATCATTATGGGATGAGTGCTTGTTTTATAGTCAAATCTAGTACACATAATCGTTGTGCTAAAGTCGTGTTTCTTTAAGAACTCTACGAGAATTATGCACTTGTAAGCTTGTCTATGCTGCTTAAGAGTTCTACGTTTCTAGGAGAACTGTGTACTTGTAAGCTCTCTATGCGACTTGTGTGTTTTGGGCATAAGGCTAGGATACTTCACTGGCCAGCGTCTTTGATATGGTGGTAATTCAATATTTTTGGCGCACTATGTGTTTAGAAGAGTATTTCCCTGGGCTTGGGACAAGCACTGCTTCTCCAGAAACAGAACGACTAGCTTTTCAAAAAAGCATCTTGTCTCTAAAATTGCAGTATTCGTCTAGATTGCCGAGCACAATCGCTACATTCTGCAATAGATATTCTTTGAGTGAACAAAAGCTAGGATAGTTCACTCGCCTCTTTCGTATAGTGTTAGTTCAATATTTGCCTAGTACAGGCACTATGCGTCTGAAAACGCACAGTATTTCCCTAGGTGCTGGGCACGCACTATTTCTCTAAGAAACACAAGATCAGACAAACCAAAACCCCTCAAACAAAAAAAAAAAAAAAAAAAAAAAAAAACATTTTTCTGAGACTCTGGGAAACATGAAACCAAAAAACAAAAAATCAACAAAACCCAAACCAACAAAAAACAAAAACCAATAAATCAAAAAAACACGAGACTCTTGGAAAAAGGGGATCATTACCCCGTGACGTCAATAGTTCGAAGATATTGTTTTTTTTGGTGTTTGTGGTTTTGGTTTTTTGGTTTTGGTTTTTTGGCTTGGGTTGTTTTGGTTTCACCTGTCCAGGAGTCTCAGAATAATGGTTGTTTTTGGTTTCTTTGGTTTTTTTGGCTTTGGCTTTTTGGTTTGGCCTTTTGGCATCCCGACTTTGGCATTTTTGACCTTTTTTGGGTTCTGGAAACCTGTAAACGTAGATCTTGATCTTGGGGGGAGGGGGGGGGGGGGGGCGAGCATATACACACATATATATATATATACATATACATATACATATACATATACATATATACACATATTCACTTCTTTACTTACTTTAGATTCTATATTCATATGTATATATAGGGTTTGTGTAGGGTTTATGTAGGGATAATATCGAGCTTATCTAGGGTTTATCTAGGGTTCATGGGTCTCTAGGGCTCTTTCCCCGCAGGCCCCCTGAAGGCCGCAGTCTGCCCGAAAAAGTCCGGGGTTTAGGGTTTAGGGTTTAGGGTGTAGGGTGTAGGGTTTAGGGTTTAGGGTTTAGGGTTTAGGGTTGAGGGTTGAGGGTTGAGGGTTTAGGGTTTAGGGTTTAGGGTTTAGGGTTTAGGGTTTAGGGTTTAGGGTTTAGGGTTTAGGGTTTAGGGTTTAGGGTTTAGGGTTTAGGGTTTTTAGGGTTTAGGGTTTAGGGTTTAGGGTTTAGGGTTTAGGGTTTAGGGTTTAGGGTTTAGGCTTTAGGGTTTAGGGTTTAGGGTTTAGGGTTTAGGGTTTAGGGTTTAGGGTTTAGGGTGACCTTCAAAGCACGGTTCTGTGAGATGTTTTGGAGGATCTTCCGAGGCTTCACTGGAGCCTCACACAGCCACAGGTTTGGGGTTTAGGGTTTAGGGTTTAGGGTTTAGGGTTTAGGGTTTAGGGTTTAGGGTTTCGGGCATAGGGTTAATCGCTACGAGCCCGTAGATAAGCGTCACGAGTAATTGTGCGCTTTAGGGTGAGGGATATTCACCCCTCATGGTCACTCTACCCCGAAAAGCCTGATAACCTGCTAGTTCTTCCCTTGAACCCTAAACCCTAAACCCTAAACCCTACACCCTAAACCCTAAACCCTAAACCCTAAACCCTAAACCCTAAACCCTAAACCCCAAACCCTAAACCCGCAGTTTGCCTCCATGCCCCGACATGCCATGCAGGTCCATCCTTCTGGCTCCCCGTATGGGGCATGCGATGCTTCGCGAACGTGGGCGAAGTATTCCGTCCAGCCCATTTAGGGTTTAGGGTTTAGGGTTTAGGATTTTAGTTCCCTTCTGCTGCGCATTCGGGACAAGTCCTGAAAGTTGTGAAAGAGGACTTTGCCATCATGCTCCAACATTGGTTTCAAACTCGGCCACGCATTTCCGAAGTCCGGCATGTGGTGCCCTCCATCACCCGAAACCCGAAACCCTAAACCCTAAACCTAAAACCCCAAAACTCAAACCAAACCCCCCCCCCACCCCCCCCCAGCCCTGTGAAAGACGCTCGCAGGCAAAAGTCCACCCATGCATTCACTGAGGACACCACGCTCAGACTCGCGGCGACCAACTCGCACAGGGCCAATCTCGCCTGTAGCTGACCCTAAACCCTAAACCCTAAACCCTAAATCCTAAACCCTAAACCCTAAACCCTAAACCCTAGACCCTAGACCCTAGACCCGAAGCCCAGATCCGACTTCTCAACTGCATGTTGCCCCGTCAGAGCGGTTAGGGATGTATAGGGTTTAGGGCTTAGGGACTCTGCCTCGAAGCGCAAGGAAGGTTTACCTAGAAACGGAAAATCATATGTATGTATATATATATATATGTATACGCATGTATACAGATGATGATCTTATACGACTACTATATATATATACATAATATGATATAATGCACATATATGTATATGTACATGTACATGTACATGTACATGTATATGTATATGTATATGTGTATGTGTATGTGTATGTGTACATATATATATATACATAGACAGACAGATACATGGACCAATATAAATCGATATATATATATATATATACATATGTGTGTGTAAGAAGAATGCTGACATTTTGGAGCCTGGCCTTCATGATCGCTCTCTGACTCGGACGCCACGACGTAGTCCAGATGCAGAGCCTGCCAACATTCATATCAAAAATGCCTACACACACATACATATATATATATGTATATATGTATATAAAACAGAACTATTCATGTAAATACATATATATATATAAGTGTACATATATATGTATATAAGTATATATGTATATACCAATAAAATACAAAGTCAAATTCAAAACTGAGGTAAACAAATGGATCTAGAAATATATATATATATACATATGTATGTATAAATATACGGCAGCACCGAGGGTCTAACTCGGCCCATGATTGCTGCAGGAATGCCACAGTGCTCTGATGTTCCGCTTCGGATCCGGTGCGGAGACGGAGGACTGCCAAGGGGCCTGCTGGATGCGGCTGATCTCCTTCCACACGCAGCAGCATCCCCCCAAATGCATGACTCCACATTTTGGGGGTTTAGGGTTTAGGGTTTAGGATTTAGGGTTTAGGGTTTAGGGTTAGGGTTTAGGGTTTAGGGTTTCGGGTTTAGGGTTTAGGGTTTAGGGCTTCTAGGATTTAGGGTTTAGGGTTTAGGGCTGCAGCATGCGCTGGGTCAAAAAGTGCAGCCTTGATGGTGGACCGGAAGTTGCGATTCACGGTCTTCTGGAAGGTTTGCAGCTCCTGCTCTAGGGTTTAGGGTGTTTAGGGTTTACGGCTAGGGTTTAGGGTTTCGGGTTTAGGGTTTAGGGTTTAGGGTTCAGGGTATAGGGTTAGGGTTTAGGGTTTAGGGTTTAGGGTTTAGGGTTTAGGGTTTAGGGTTTAGGGTTTAGGGTCTAGGGTTTCGGGTTTCGGGTTTGATCGCGGATCCTGGTGCCCTGAACTTCGCCCCATGTGGACGAGCTATGACTAGGTCCATGAGCCTATGCCTCGGCGATGACATCGCTGATGAAAGACATGTGAGGCTCCCAGGGCCACCATTGAAGTTCACAATTGAGCAGGTTCCCTAAACCCTATACCCTAAACCCTGAACCCTGAAACCTGAACCCTAACCCTAAACCCTAAATCCCAACCCTAAATCCTAACCCTAAACCCTAAACCCTAAACCCTAAACCCTAAATCCTAACCCTAAACCCTAAACCCTAACCCCAAACTGGCCACCTTTGCAGGCCAGGGCACGGAATGAAGATCCTGCAGATCCGCCATCTGCTCTCCGAGTTGCCTCAAGGTCCCAGAATGTTTAGGGTTTAGGGTTTAGGGTTTAGGGTTAGGGTTTAGGGTTTAGGGTTTAGGGTTTAGGGTTTAGGGTTTAGGGTTTAGGGTTTAGGGTTCAGTCCCTCTCTCCTTAATGGGCGGGGATGCTCAAAATCCTGGCCCCTTCCTGATAGGGACACCCCAGATTGTCAAGGCTTCACTTTAAAAAAAACCCTACACCCTAAACCCTAAACCCTAACTCCCAGAAGCCCTAAACCCTAAACCCTAAACCCTAAACCCTAAACCCTAAACCCTAAACCCTAAACCCTAAACCTGGCATAACAATTGAGCTTTCAAAAGAACTCCATGAATTCGAACCCCCCCCCCCCCCCCACCCCCTCCCTAGAAGCTACTCAGTTCTCAATCTTCCCTTGGGCGTTAAATCCCTAAACCCTAAACCCTAACCCCTAAACCCTAAACCCTAAACTCTTTTTATGCCGAAGGAGACCATGGAGGTTAGCCTAAACCCTAGACCCTAAACACTAAACCCACAAGCCCATAAACCTCCTACACCCCTCAAACCAGAAACCCCTAAAGCCTAATTAAACCCCAAAAGCCCGAATCAAACCCCTAAACCCCCAACCCCTAATCCAGAAACCCCTAAACCCCTAAAACCCGAGCCCCTAAAGCCTAAAGCCTAAAGCCTAAAGCCTAAAGCCTAAAGCCTAAGGCCTAAGGCCTAAAGCCTAAAGCCTAAACCCCAAAACCCCAAAACCCCCAAACCCCAAAACCCCAAAACCCCAAAACCCCAAAACCCCAAAACCCCAAAACCCCAAACCCCAAAACCCCAAAACCCCAAAACCCCAAAACCCCAAAACCCCTAAACTAAACCCTAAACCCCTAAACCCCAGTATCGTCCGTGGGCCCGTCGGACGTTCTAGGGTGTCTGGGGTTTGGGCTTTGTAGGGTTTAAAAATTGAGGGTTTACATGGTTGGGGTCTAGGGCTTGAGGCTTTATCAGGTTTGGGATTAGGGATTAGGGGATTAGGGTTTTTAGGGTTTAGGACCACAACTGTAACGAGCGGCGCCACTGTCGTGTCCGTGCCATCGCGTAATCTCCGGAACTCCTGCAAGGACCTGAGACAGTACAGCTTGACAGGTGTTTTCCTTTAGTCTTCTGCACGGCGTCCACTCATGCAAGAGGAACCCTCATCATACTGTAGCAGCCATCATCACCCGTCATCCTCATCATGATCATCATCATCGTCATCATGGTTCCATTTCGAGCTCCTACGATATTTTACTTAGACATATACATATACATATACATAGATATATATATATATATATATATGTCTTTCTTTCTGTATATGAAAACACATATATGTATATATGTACATCTATAGACACACTTTTTCATTTATCATACACTAGAATCAAGAACCCTAAGCCCCAAACCCCAACCTCCAAACCCCCAAACCCCCAAACCCCAACCCCTAAACCCTAAACCCTAGACCCTAAACCCTACAATGAACAACAAGCCCGAAGCCCAAGTGGCTGCGAGTCCCATGCCGCCGCGGCCGATCGAGGCGAAGAGGCCTTCCTCGGCGTCTCTGGCATATGGGGGGAGTTCCGAAATTAGGGGTTTAGGGTTTAGGGTTTAGGGTTTAGGGTTTAGGGTTTAGGGTAGTAGAGTGTCTGCGCTAGCTCCCACGGTAGCTTCTCACCATGGGCTTAGAGCTTCAAGGGCTCTAAGGGCTTTAAGGGTGTTGGGGTTAAAGGCTTAAGCCGCAAGATCTAAACCCTGAACCCTGAACCCTAAACCCTAAACCCTAAACCCTAAACCCTAAACCCTAAACCCTAAACCCTAAACCCTCTCACTGTGGCTTTCACAGGCAGGGGGCGGCGAATCCGAGTAGTCGCGCACAGATTGCAGCGCCACGCGGATGTAAGAATCCTCAGTAGCAAATGCCCCCTTGAAGAGGGATTTAGGGTTTAGGGGTTTAGGCTAGGGATTTAGGGATTTCGGGATTTAGGGATTTAGGGATTTAGGGATTTAGGGATGTAGGGATTTACGGATTTAGGGATTTAGGGATTTAGGGATTTAGGGATCAAGAGAAGCTGAAACGGTAGACGTCACGTGCTCTCTGATAAAACTCTCAGGCAGCTCCGAGTTGTGCTGCTGGAAACCTCCGGAGTCTGTATGCGAAACGTCCTACGAGGAACCACTGCTAGGGCCGTCACCATCATCTCCACCTTTTCCTGCAATGGGAAAATAGGGCTTCGCGTTTAGGGTTTAGGGTTTAGGGTTTAGGGTTTAGGGTTTAGGGTTTAGGGTTGAGGGTTTAGGGTTGAGGGTTTAGGGTTTAGGGTTTAGGGGCTTGTGCAAAAGGGACGCGTTTGGGGCAAGCACCGACACCCACTGGGAGCTACCAGTGACCATGCCCTAACACGCTAACACCCTACCACCCTAAGGCCTACCCGGGGACCAAATGAACCCCCAAATTGGGGTCACCCTATACTACTGTAACCCGATTCAGGAAAACGAACGAACCACAAACCCTTTTAGGGTTCACCTGGTCCCCAAGGTAAGGCCTTACAATCCAATACGACGCAAGTATCCACCGCCTCTCATTCCTGCGATGGGAAATTTTAGGGTTTAGGGTTTAGGGTTTGGCCGGCTTAGGCCTGATAAGGCTGGTCCTTTAGGGGGATGTTTCAAGGGGCTTTTGGAACGCCCTAAACCCTGAACCCTAAACCCTAAACCCTTAACCCTAGGCCCTAAACCCAAAACCCTCAACCCTCAACCCTCAACCCTCAACCCTCAACCCTCAACCCTCAACCCTCAACCCTAAACCCTAAACCCTAAACCCTAAACCCTAAACCCTAAACCCTAAACCCTAAACCCTAAACCCTAAACCCTAAACCCTAAACCCTAAACGGTCGGGACGTGGGCACAGAACGCGCCTGGGCGTGGACCACCGTCTCCTCCAAGCTGGGGAGGCGCTCCAGGGCTTTCGACCTCTCCTCCTTGAGAGGCTCAGGGGCTCAGAGGGTTTAGGGTTTAGGGTTTGGGGTTTAGGGTTTAGGGTTTAGGGTTTCGGGTTTAGGGTTTCGGGTTTGGGGGGGTTTGGGTTTGGGGTTTGGGGTTTCGGGTTTAGAAGGGTTGAAGGGCTTAAAGGTTTTTTGTGTTGGGGGTGGGGGGGGGAGGGAGGTTTAAGGGTTGAAGCGCTCAGGGTTTGAAGTTTGAAGGGGCTTTTTGGGGGGACATAAGGGTTTAAGGGCTTAAAGGGCTTAAAGCGTTTAAAAGGGTTTTAAGGGTTTTCAAGGGTTTTAAGGATTCAAAAGGGTTTAACGCGCTTGATCCAAGAATAATTCACCATACCCCAAACCCATACCCCTTAACCTATGAAAGTATAATATAAAGGGAGTCTAAGGGAGGATATTACCATACCCCTTAAGTTCTTTTAAGGGTATGCCCAAGGGGTATGTTGAAAAATTTCTTAGATTTAAAGGGTTCAAAGGGTTGTTTGTTCTTTTTTGGGTGGGGATGCAGGGTTTAGGGTTTTGAGACGGTTTGGGGGCTTCAACGGTTTGGGGTTTAAGGCTTGCAGGGTTTAGGGCATTTAGGGCCTTGACATCCCAAACCCTAAACCCTAAACCTTAATCCCTAAACCCTCAACCCTAAACCCTAAACCCTGACCCGCTAAGAAGCAGCTCCCCAGTCAATCTGCGCTGCTCTTTTTTGAAGCTTCGAGCGATCTCGCGCCTTGTGGTGAAACAGCCCAGCGGCTCGAACATGATACATCTTATGTTATCTTTGCTTATGCTATATCCCATACCAATCTATATACTGCACTGTACATACGCATATATACATATATACATACATACATACATACATACATGCATACATACATACATACATACATATATATATATACACATACATATACATATACATATACATATACATATACATATACATATACATATACATATACATATACATATACATATACATATACATATACATATAATGTTAACCTCGTATTATTGAACCCCCTGATATTAAAGTGCGCCAGGGGTCCCGGCCGCAATAATAAAGCCCTGGGAAGAAAGTACGCCAAGTCGGGGCTGGTTTTTTTTGGGGGAGTTTGATTGAAGGGGGGCTCTAAGGAAAGGAATCCTTATTCAAAGGGGCCCTACTCTATTTGGGGGGGGTTTGATTGAAGGGGGGGGGGGGGGGGTGGGGTTTATTATTACGAGGTCAACATTACATATACATATACATATACATATACATATACATATACATATACATATACATATGCACATACATACATACATACATATACATATATGGGCTGCCGCCTATCCCCCCCCCTGCATTTTCGATGTCTTCATACAGTACTAGTAGGCTGAGTAGCCGAACTAGAAACTACAGCGCAGCCATGTCTATAAACACAGCTACTGTTTAACCCTACCACCCGTAAACGCCCAAACCCAAGCCTTCCCCCCAACAGGGCTGAAATGAAGATATTTGCTCACAGTATTCCCGTGTTCCCGCGGGCATACAGTAGGTACTCTTTCAGTGTCTTGATACAGTAGCCTAACGAGTAACTATAGCACAGCCATGTCTATTAACACAGCTACTGTTTATAAACACAGCCGCTGTTTATAAACACAGCCACTGCTTATAAACGCAGTCACATCAAACATTTAAAAACCCTACCACCCGTAAACGCCCAAACCCAAGTAAACCATTTCAACCATTTCAACCGTTTTAAATCCTTATGGCTGAAATGGATAAAAAAAATAACCATTTCAACCATTTCAACAGTTTTGGAATGGGTGAAATGGTTTAGTATTAATTGTACTAATAGTATGAATGGTATTGGTAATGTTAGTAGTATTAATAGTATTAGTAGTATTAATAGTATTAAGAGTATTAAGAGTATTAAAAATACTAATAGTATTAGAAATATTTGTAGTATTAATAGTATTAATAGTATTAATAATATTACTAGTATTAATAGTACTAATAGTATTAATAGTATTCATAGTATTCATAGTATTCATAATATTCATAGTATTCATAGTACTCATAGTATTCATAGTATTCATAGTATTCATAGTATTCATAGTATTCATAGTATTCATAGTATTCATAGTATTCATAGTATTCATAGTATTCATAGTATTCATAGTATTCATAGTATTCATAGTATTCATAGTAGTATTCAATAGTATAATAGTATTAATAGTTTAATAGTATTAATAGTATTAATAGTATTAATAGTATTAAAATAGTATAATAGTAATAGTATAATAGTATTAAGAGTATTAATAGTATTATTATAATAGTATTAATATTTCTAAAGTATTAATAATAATAAAATTATTGAAGTATGATAGTATAATACTCTCAGTAATATTTGTATTGACACTAATAACATTAGTAGATTAATCGTATTATTTTTTTTAATAGTATTAATACGATTAGTACTATTAATACGATGAATATTATTCATATTATTAATAGCATTGATAGATTAATACTATCAATTAGTTCTATATGTGTATATATATATAGAAATACTTGTAATACGACATACTCTAATCATAGTATTAATGCTAATAATACTATTCATATTATTTGTACTATTGATAATATTGATAGCATTAATAATATTAATAGTATCACTTTTTATAAATATTATGAATATTTTGAATACTTTGAATACTATATTCGTACTACTAATACTGTAAAGGCATTAATATTTAAATACTAGTGATATTATTAATACTATTAGTACTATATTAATACTACTAATACTCCCAATATTATTAATAGTATTAATATTATAATAATAAAGATTATGTATATTATTAATACTTTTCCCCCCCCCCCCCCCCAGAGAATATTCACATAGACCCGAAAGGTCCTACGTACAAAGCCCTATAGGGCTCTACAAGTTCAAAGGTTTAAACCCTATAGGGCTCTAAAAGGTTCAAAGGTTTAAACCCTAAAGGCCGAAAGGCGCTGAAGGTATAAATGCCCAGACTCTTAGGTTTAAATGCATATAAAGCTTAGGAATCTAAGCCTCAGGCTTAGGCATTTAAACCTTCAAACCCTAGAGGGTTTAAAGGCTTAGGGTTTTTCAGGGTTTATCTCTAAAGCCCTGACCTGGGGTTGAACCCTGCCTATAGAGTTTTAACCTTAAAGGTTTAAGGCTTAGAGGGCTTGAGGCGTCAGCCCCTAAAGCTTATATCCCATAGGGTTACGCCTATGCTTGTACAGCGTAGGGCTTGCCTCCTGTGGAAATGCAAACGAAAAATTAGTACCCACATCATGTATGTATATAGATATGAAATACAGATAATGGAGAAGGAAGGATGGTAAGCCTCGAGCCATAAGACTAGGAAGAATTCGGGTGCATAGGGTGATGCGAAATATCTTTAACTATAGGCCGCGGGGAGCGAGAATATTGTGAGCAAATATCTTTTCACTATTTCCTGGGACCACCTGGGGAGTATGTGGTGTTGATCAAAAGAAAAGATCTAATGAGTATTGAATATACAATAATAAGAAAATAATACATATAGCACCTGTCTATAAACACCGACCCTGTTTATAAACACCGCTTCCCAACAAAAAAGTATAAAACGATGAAGTTGGTGTTGACTTTGTGCTACCTGGGCAGGGGGACGAATAGGGTTTAGGACTTTGTTCTCGTTTCCGTGGGGCCTACGTGTAATACAATAATATACCTACACTATGTGGGTAGAAGTTCCACCTTTTCATAAAACACATACACCCTACATACATACACAGAGGAGAGGGTTTAGGGTGCCAGTGCCAATGCAGCAACGAACCAAAGAACCAATGAACCAATGTACCAATGTACCAATGTTTTCGGCCCATGGTTGGTACAAAGGACGACCCATGACCCAATGTACCAATGTACCAATGAACCAATGTACCAATGTACCAATGTACCAACGTACCAATGATTTCGGCCCATGATTGGAACAAAGGACGACCCATGACCCAACGTACCAATGTACCAATGTACCAATGATTTCGGCCCATGATTGGTACAAACATCCTATGTACCAATCATGGGCCGAAATGATTGGTACATTGGTACATTGGTACATTGGTACATTGGTACATTGGTACATTGGTACATTGGTACATTGGTACATTGGTACATTGGTTCATCTTGTGTACCAATCATGGGCCGAAATGATTGGTACATTGGTACATTGGTACATCGGTTCTTCATTGGTTCATGCTATGTCCCAATCATGGGTCGAAATGATTGGGACGTTGGTGCCTTGGTGCGGTTGGGGTTATGTCCCAATCATGGGCCGAAATGATTGGGACGTTGGTACGTTGGTGCGGTTGGGCTCTTGTCCCAATCATGGGCCCAAATGATTGGGACGTTGGTACGTTGGTGCGGTGTGGGTCTTGTCCCAACCATGAGCCGAAATGGTTTGGACAGTGGTACGTTGGTGCATTATTTTATTGGTGCATTGGCACACATAATGAAAAACATCGAGCGCAGACAAAGTGCAAAAGACAGAAATTGCAGAAAAGGTAGGGGGGGGGGGGATAGGCGTGTACCCATATATATATATATATTAGCTTATATA
Organism: Symbiodinium natans; assembly: GCA_905221605.1. NCBI lineage: Eukaryota > Dinophyceae > Suessiales > Symbiodiniaceae > Symbiodinium > Symbiodinium natans. Next base: position 741,822 of record CAJNDS010002635.1, read on the forward strand.
CTGTATGACTGATAGAGAGATGGATCAGATCACCCCCGGCCAGGCCTTGAGAGCGCTCGCAAGGCCGTGGCAAAGGCCAGGCGGTGGTCGTCGTCGCTGACGCCCACGGCCTCTTACTTCTCCAAGAACCAAGGGTTTAGGGTTCAGGGTTTAGGGTTTAGGGTTTAGGGTTTAGGGTTTAGGGTTAGGGTTTAGGGTTTAGGGTTTAGTGAAGTAAGGCCTCGAAGAAGTCGCTGAGGCGCAGCTGCCGGCCAGCGTACCGGGACCGAATCTGGGAGACGCCCTTAGCTTGGTTGCTGAGTTCATATAAGCACCCAAACAAGGTGGACACTTTCAGTTCTATAGGGGAATTGGAGTATCCCCAAAAAGGTGCAAAAGTGGACTCATTCAGCTCCAAAAGGCCTTGAAAAGAGACGTGAGCTTCGGGATGTAGCTCGCCAAGCTCCCATTGTCCAGGCGCCCGGCCCACGCCGCCACGTCCTCGTCCCCCTCGTCCTCCAAGATTACGGCGGCGTCGCCGGCGTCCACTTCCTTGAAGACCACATGAGCCCCTAAAATTGGGTCAAATACCTTTGACTACTAGAAGTCCTATTCGGGAAATATGAGCCATCAACCCTTTATATACCCTGTACAACTATAAGCCCTATCAAGGTATATGAACCATAAACCCTTAATGTACCCTATACTACTATAATTCTTAGTAAGGTATATGAACCCTAAACCCTAAACCCTAAACCCTAAACTCTAAACCCTAAACCCTAAACCCTAAACCCTAAACTCTCTTAGGGTTCACTTAAGTCCCCAAGGTTCCTCGAGCTCCTCCACGCCATCCAGATGGACGACGGACCTCTCCTCGCGCGAGCGCTTCCTTGGGGCCGAGATGAACCCCCCACAAATTGGGTTTAGGGTTTAGGGTTTAGGGTTTAGGGTTTAGGGTTTAGGGTTTAGGGTTTAGGGTTTATAAGGGTTTAGGGTTAAGGGGTTGGAACCTGTACTACTAGAACTCCTATTGAGGTATATGAACCCTAAACCCTGTTAGGGTTCAATTATAACTCCTAGTGAGGGATGAGAGCCCTAAACCCTTCTAGGGTTCATGTATAACCCCTATTCAGGTATGTGAGCCTTAAACCCTAAACCCTAAACCCGAAACCCCAAACCCCAAACCCTTATAAACCCTAAACCCTAAACCCTAAACCCAAAACCCAAAACCCTACACCCTAAACCCTTATAAACCCTAAACCCTAAACCCTAAACCCTAGACCCTAAACCCTAAACCCTAAACCCTAAACCCTAAACCTTAAACCCTAAACCCTAAACCCTAAACCCTAAATCCCATTCGGGTTCATGTCGTCCCCAAGGTTCTGGCCGACGACCGCGACTGGCTCGGCCAGGAGCTGACGCCGTGAGGAGGCCTTCTTCTTCCTTGGGGTTTAGGGTTTAGGGTTTAGGGTTTAGGGTTTAGGGTTTAGGGTTTAGGGTTTAGGGTTTAGGGTTTAGGGTTTAGGGTTTAGGGTTTAGGGTTTAGGGTTTAGGGTTACCCTAAAATTGGGATTCATGTACCCTGGCTACTAGAGTTCCTATTAAATGTACTATGGAGCCACAAACCCTTTTAGGGCTCATTTACTCCCCAAGGTGCGGGGCCGGCGGGACAGCAGCGGACGCAAAACGGCGGGGCCCGGGACCCGGCTCAAGACCCCGCAGCAGCTCTTCAGTTCGCCGGGCCTCGCTGGCGGACACGAGCTGCGCGGGCGGCTGGACCTCTTAGTAGCCCAGTAACCACATTAACAAGGGGGCACCCTTTTTTGGGGTTGGTATCACTTCATAAGGGAACCTTGAACCCCCAAAAAAACGGAAAAGGGTACCACTGGGCTGCCAAGACCTCGTAGGTGGGGGCATCCCGGGTGTAGGATGGCAAGAAGGATATCCTGTCCCGCGGTCTCAGCTCCACCCTCAGGCCGTTCGAAATACGGCGGTCGTTCACCCAGGTGCCGTTCACAGACGTGTCCTGGATGAAGAGCTTCTCCCCGATGACCTGCAGAGTTGCATGAACCTTGGAGATGTGGGCAATTTGCAAGGCGATGTCCGCAGAGTCATCCCGTCCCAGCTTGATCCGGCGCGGCGTCACTCGGATGACTTGGGGGGTTTTCAGCTCCGGCCCACGAAGGCGCCGGAGCTCAAAGGTCCCAGGCACACCCCCGGCATCTTCAGGTTGAACCCTCAGGCGCAAATCCTGGAAGTTCCCCAGAACACACGTGACGGGGTAGGTCGGCTCCCGGGCAAGTGGGTTGTAGAGGTATCGATCTGAGAGCAGCTCAAACAAGCACCTGGCACCCTCGGATTGGCGGAAGTCGACCAGCAAGTGGATCGCAGTCGGATCCTGCGCGCGGACTAAGAAGGCCTCCTTCACCGGCCCCCAGACAGCCGCGAAGTCGTACCTTGGGGACGAAGTGAACCCTAAAATTGGGGGGTCATACACCCTACATTACCATAACTCCTATGAAGGGTAATTGAACCCTAAACCCTCTTGGGGTCCATAATTCGTCCCCAAGGTACCACAAGGACCCTGCCTGCTGCAGGTACATCGTAGCACTCTCCGGACAGCCACGAACCCACTCGCTCGGCAAATCCAGCAAGAATCCGGTCTCGGCAGCCGAGTGGAGTGACACCAGCTCGGTCATCTTCCTTGGGGACGACTTATGATCCCTAGAAGGGTTTTGATGGTTCATAGACCTGAATAGGAGTTATGGTTGTCAGGGTATATGGCCCCAATTTTAGGGTTCATAATTGGTTCCCAAGGTTCTGCTGGTGCTCGACACTTGTGGTGTCTCGGAGCGAGTGGAAGAAGGCGGCGCCACCACCGAGGGTTTTGCCTCCCTGTAGCTGCCGCTGATGCCACTGCGCACACAGCGCAGCGTCGCCCGACATCGCCAGGCGCACCTCAGAAGCAAAGGGGTCATTCAGGATCAATGGAACTTGTGTGACATGGAGGGTCCCAAAATTGAGGTACCTTTTTCTAATGTCCTTCTTGTGTTTTTTTTGGTTGTCTTTTTTTGTTTGGGGGGGTGGGGGGGGCGGGGGGGTAGGGCCTCCTACAACAAAGATTCTCGTCCTTTGGGTGGGGAGGTGTGCACCTTTTCTGGGCATTGCCTACCCCAGGGATAAGGGAGGCCCACCTGCTTGTTTCCGCCTTGAGAGGCGCCAGGAAGGACGTGGATGTTCAGGCACGCAACAGCGCGTGGCAGCTCCTCCTGGATCGCCTCCTTGGAGCCGAAATTAGCCCTAAAATTGGGGTCATATACCCATAACTACTATAACTTCTATTAAGGTATATGAGCCATTAAAACCCTTTTAGGGTTCACAAGTCGTCCCCAAGGCTCACTCAGTGCCACCACGGCCGCGTTGAGATTGGACATGTCCAGCAGGGCCAGTTCCACGTCGACGACCAGAGCTGCCAGGATGTACACTCGCCCATCCTTGAGTAGGCCAAATGAACTTTAAAATTGGGGTCATTATGACCCTGACTACTATGCTTCCTATTTATTGAGGTATATGAACCATTAACACCCTTTTAGGGATCATAACTCGTGCCCCAAGGAAGGGAATTAGATAATTAGGTATATGAAGCCATAAAGGCCCTTTTAGGGCTCATAGTTCCTTTTCAAGGATCAAGGCATTTGCCCCAGCGGTCATTCCAAACCACCGCGTCGGGCGCGGGCTCACCTTCAGAGGGGCCACCGCGGCGCACGGCCATGGCGCAACACCAGCATGGGCTATCTTGAAAACGACATGAACCCTACAGTTGGGGTCATAAACCCAGAACTAACTATAAGTCCTACTAAGGTATAGGAGCCTAAAACCCTTTTAGGGTTCATTTTCGTCCCCAAGGTATCAGGCCTTAGAATCCCCTAACCAACCCTACAAAGGGCCCTTTTTTAAGGGGTTTATTACAGGGTATAACAGTATAATCCCCCTAACCAACCCCATAAAGGGCCCTTTTTGAGGGATTAGATGGTAGAATAGCCCATGTAGGCATGGCAGAACCAGCCCAGTCTTGGTTTTCACAAGCCTATGGACTCCTCTCCCTTATACCCTAAACCCTAAACCCTAACCCCTAAACCCTAAACCCTAAGCACTTATTGCAGCAGTTCTTGTCGGCCCAAAAAATGCTCTCAGAGCGTCAGCGTGCTGAACCATGTTGAACCATAGCCAAACCCGACCCATGTGGCTCCAGAGTTCCGACTCTCCCAGCATCTCACCCTAAACCCTAAACCCTAAACCCTAAACCCTAAACCCTAAACCCTAAACCCTAAACCCTGAACCCTGAACCCTAAACCCTAAACCCTAAACCCTAAACCCTAAACCCTGAACCCTGAACCCTAAGCCAAGGGGCAATCTTGTCAAGGAGCAGGATCATCTGCCTGAGCAGGGCAGCGCTTCAATTGGCAAAGCCTGCGGTTGACCCCTACCTTAGGGACTAAATGAACCCTAAGAGGGTTTCGGGTTCATATACCTTAAAAGGAGTGATAGTAGTATAGCGTAATTATACCTTAAAAGGAGTGATAGTAGTATAGGGTAAATATATGGCCCCAATTTTAGGGTTCATAGTTGTTCCCCAAGGAAGAACCAATCCAAGCCACGTGATCTGCTCGTCCCGTCGCTTCACCAGCCGCTTGTTGGCCTCAAAGTCATGGCGAACAGCTAGTGAAAGGCGGAGGCTGGAAACTGCCGTATCTCGGTTTAGGGTTTAGGGTTTAGGGTTTAGGGTTTAGGGTTTAGGGTTTAGGGTTTAGGGTTTAGGGTTTAGGGCTACACACAGCGCACGCGCGCCTCCAGCTGTCGTCCATCTTCTGCAAGTCCTGCTGAACGCCCAACCCAACGTTGGTCCCGACCATAGGCCCCTGAACAATCTCCTGCACGGGACCTTCCCAGCTAAGTGTCATTTCCACATGCGTGGCCGGTGGCTGCGTGGACGTTTCCGTGGTCTGCGTGGCCCGGCTTATGGTCTCGTTTCACAGAATTACATGCTGATAGGGGCTCTGGTGCGTTTAGGGTGGTGGCCAAAACGCACTGAGCTCTTTTTCTCGGCGATTCGCACTGTGCATCCCAGCTGGTCCAGGCCAAGTCCTGGTGGAGTTTCGACATGCTTTACTGGTTGTAAGGCGCTTTCGGAATCAGGGTCTATTTTGGATCTAGGAAACCCTAAACCCTAAACCCTCTAAACCCTAAACCCGAAACCCTAACCCTAAACCCTAAAGCCTCCCGAGTCTAGGGGTTTAGGGGCACGACCCAGGGCCTTCACGGCGTTGAGGGTTTAGGGCAGATGTGGACCTTCAGAGATTGGGGTTTTTGGTTTATGCAAAACGCACTTCCCCCTTCCGCCCCCGCTCTTCCCCTCCCCTCCCCGTGCGTTTTGGGGGGCCTGCAAAACGCACCCCCCCCTTTCCCCCTCTTCCCGCCCCCCCCCCCCAATCTCTGAAGGTCCACATCTGCCCTAAACCCTCAACGCCGTGAAGGCCCTGGGTCGTGCCCCTAAATCCCTAGACTCGGGAGGCTTTAGGGTTTAGGGTTAGGGTTTAGGGTTTAGGGTTTAGAGGGTTTAGGGTTTAGGGTTTCCTAGATCCAAAATAGACCCTGATTCCGAAAGCGCCTTACAACCAGTAAAGCATGTCGAAACTCCACCAGGACTTGGCCTGGACCAGCTGGGATGCACAGTGCGAATCGCCGAGAAAAAGAGCTCAGTGCGTTTTGGCCACCACCCTAAACGCACCAGAGCCCCTATCAGCATGTAATTCTGTGAAACGAGACCATGCAAGCGCAGTGCGTTTTGGAAGACCTGGAAAACGCACTGCTCCCTCCCGCCGCCCCTCCCTCCAGTCGCAAGCAAAGTGCGTTTTGGAAGTCCTGCTCTCTTCCTTTCTCCCTTACCTCCGTCCAGTTGCAAGCAAAGTGCGTTTTGGAAGGCCTCGAAAACGCACTGCTTCCTCCCACCCTCCAGTTGCAGCTCCAGTTGCAAGCAAAGTGCGTTTTGGAAGGCCTCGAAAACGCACTGCTTCCTCCCACCCTCCAGTTGCAGCTCCAGTTGCAAGCAAGGTGCGTTTTGGAAGGCCTCGAAAACGCACTGCTTCCTCCCACCCTCCAGTTGCAGCTCCAGTTGCAAGCAAAGTGCGTTTTGGAAGGCCTCGAAAACGCACTGCTTCCTCCCACCCTCCAGTTGCAGCTCCAGTTGCAAGCAAAGTGCGTTTTGGAAGGCCTCGAAAACGCACTGCTTCCTCCCTCCCTCCCTAAAAAACACATCCGTGGACAATGGGGTCCGTGGACAGTTCCGTGGTCTGCGTGTACGGATGGTCTCCGTGGACAGACACTTGCGTGGATATGACACTTAGCTTCCCAGACCATGTACGTGTTCAGAGCCGCCCAAGTTTCAATGATGAGTATCCCCTGGATGTGCCGGCGGTTGGGGGCATCAACGAGGTAGTCTGGTAGAGGTTTCATTTGAGGTCAACGTCTTGTGAGGTCTTGGAGTTCCAGAAAGATTGTCATATATACATACGTAATATAGTATAGATTAAAAGAAGAGAGACGAAGAAAAGGGGCTCTGAGATCCACAAGTATGAACCCTAGACCCCCTCAACCTTAAACCCCCTAAACCCAAAACCCTAACCCTAAACCCTAAACCCCAAACCCTAAACCCTAAACCCACCAAACCCTAAACCCCAAAACCCCTAAACCCCTTTGAGTGCCGACAGTTGGCCCATGTTGGCCCCCCGCCCCAGGTTCTCTCCCGTCCTGCAACCCTGAACCCAAAACTCCTAAACCCCAAACCCGAAATTTCCTAAACCCGAAACTCTAAAATCCTAGACCCTAAACCCTAAACCCTAAAAACACAGACCCTAATGGTTAAACTTTGAACCTCAAATGCTAACCCCGAGGTTCTCTCGGTCCCCCCTCCTGCAACCCTAAACCCGAAAAACCCAAAAACCTAAACCCTAAACCACATACCCCGAACCCAAACCCTGAACCCTAAACCCTAAACCCTAAACCCTAAACCCCCCTCCTGCAAAGTAGTTTCGCTTCGGACTCTCGCTTCGGCCGCGCTGGCTGCGCAAGGTCTCCACGATGGACTCCTTAGAAGCCCAGCAACCATATGATGATAAGGGCACCCTTTTTTTGGGGTTTAGGGTTTAGGGTTTGGGGTTTAGGGTTTGGGGTTTAGGGTTTAGGGTTTAGGGTTTAGGGTTTAGGGTTTAGGGTTTAGGGTTTAGGGTTTAGGTTACATTATAAGAGAACCAATAACCCAAAAAAGGGTAAAAGGGTACGACTGGGCTACCAAAACTCCAGCTTCACGTCGGCCTTCCTGGCTGAGAGGTTTTGAGGGTTTAGGGTTTGGGGCTTTAGGGTTTAGGGTTTGGGGTTTAGCGTTTAGGGCTGAGGGTTTTAGGGTTTAGGGTTTTACGGTTTTGGGGTTTAGGGTTTAGGCTAGGGCCTAAGGCTCCCTAAGCTTCCCTAAGGTTCCCTAAAGGCACCTATGGGCTTTTGAGGGGTTCGGGGATTGGGGTACTGAGGATTTAGGGTCTTATAGCGGTTCAAGGGGGATTCAGGGGATTTAGAAAAGTGGGCTCTGTGGCTTTGAGGGTTTAGGTCGCATGGATTCTTGGGCTTCCCTGAGCTTTTCGTGCCCTAAACCCCAAGCCCTAGACCCTAAACCCTAAATCCTAAAGCCTAAGCCCTAAGCCCTAAGCTTTAGGGCTTTAGGGTTTTAGGGTTTAGGGTTTAGGGCTGAGGGTTTAGGGTTTTAGGGCTCGCGGTTGAGGATTTAGGGTTTTAGGTTTAGGGTTTAGAATTTAGGGTTTCAGGGTCTAGGGGTTTCGGCTTTTCAGGGTTTAGGGCTTAGGGGTTAAGGTTTAAGGGTTCAGGGGTTTAGGGTTTGATTTAGGGTTTAAGGTTTTTGGTTTGGGGTTTAGGGTGTGGTAGTTAGGGTTTCCGGAACCAGAATCGGCTTTCAAGAAACAAACACAACACACACACACACACACACACACACATCGTAAATACAGCTTTATCTAACTAACTATCTATCTATCTATCTATCAGCATATATATATATATATGTGATCATAACGAATAATAATCATAATCATAATAATAGTAGTAATAATAATAATAATAATAGTAATAATACTAATAATGAAGACATCTGGATTGTGCATAGTCATAAACATATCTATATACATCTACATCTACATCTATATCTGTATCTATATTATTTTTATACATGTAATGTATATACATATATTCGCACCCTTCACACACTGACCCGATCTCACACGGAGGCCTCTGGTGCTCTGACAAGGCCTCAGTGACCTGCCAGGGGACGCGCTTTCAACATCCGCACATTCTGATCGTGTGCTGGGTTTAGGGTTTAGGGTTTAGGGTTTAGGGTTTGGGGTTTAGGGTTTAGGGTTTAGGGTTTCGGGTTAAGGGTTTAGGGTGTAGGGTTTAGGGTTTAGGGTTTTAGGAAGCTGGCCCACGGAGAGCCCTTTTAAAGGCTAAGATGCCTCCTCAGACCCCCCCTAACCCCCCGGCCCAAGCCCCTCATAGGGGTGGTTCTCTAAATTAGGTTCCCCTTTCCCTTTTTTGTCCTACAGACTACAGATGGTACGGACCCCGAAAAGGGGCCGAAAAGGACCCGAGTTTGGAGAAATCCCTAAACCCTAAACCCTAAGCCCTAAGCCCTAAGCCCTATGCCCTAAGCCCTAAACCCTAAACCCTAAACCCTAAACCCTAACCCGCCTAAGCTCCCCAGATTCCGCAGCCTTCAGCTCAAGCGCCGTGCTGAGGCTGGTGAGCTCCTCGTGAAAGCAGGCGGTCAGGTGCGCGCTGACCTCGGAGGGCCAACAAAAAAAAACACATGGCGGTTTAGGGTTTAGGGTTTAGGATTTGGGGTTTGGGGTTTAGGGTTTAGGCTTTAGGGTTTAGGGTTTAGGGTTTAGGCAACCTGAAATAAGACCCCGTTGTACGATAATCCCCCCTAACATAAGGTTCGATCCTGCTGGTGACCTTGCGCGTTGCACCCGCCCTAAAACCTAAACCCTAAACCCTGAAGTCTCCTTGCTGAAGCGCTTCCATTCATCGCCACGCTCATGGGATCTCATTGACATGGCCGGGTCATTTCTGGAGTCTGGCCCGAACCCTAAACCCTAGAAGGGAAACTCTAAACCCTAAAGCCTAAACCCTAGACCCGAAACCCTAAACCCTGAATTCTCCGAATCCAAGCCACAGCCATCAGGCCCTCCCTGCACAGCTCCACCGCCTCAGGCGTTGAGCAACGCAAGGGGAAAAGGGGGGGAGGGGGGGGAAATGGGTTTAGGGTTTGGGGTTTAGGGTTTAGGGTTTAGGGTTTAGGGAGGGAGTGCCCGTGTTGGAGAGGTTCTTGCAACTGAGGTGTTTATAGCAACCCTTGTTCAAAAAGAATTCGAACCCTTCGGGTGAGCATGGGGGGTGGCTGAGCACCCTGGACCCAAGCCTGCGTGGGGGCAGTCGAGCGCTCAGCGAGACCTAGGGTGATCGAGCCTGCAGGCACACCCCTGAAGGGGTCGCCCTGCTTGGTCGCCAAGCAGTCTCCCTATAACCCTGGGCCCTGGACCCTAAACCCTAAACCCGAGCCTTTGCTTGCGGAAGGTGTCCGCTAGACCCTCCCACCAAGCAAGGGGAGACAGTAGCGTGAGTTTCAGGGTTTTTCTGGACCTCCCTAGACCACCACTCCCACCGCTTCCATGGAATCATGCATTTGAGCGTCCCCTAAGGGTTTAGGGTTCAGGGTTTAGGGTTTAGGGTTTAGGGTTTAGGGTTTAGGGTTTAGGGTTTAGGGTTTAGGGTTTAGGGTTTAGGGTTTCTGCGGACCTCCTTAAACCCCTACCCTTCAAGCTTGTTCCTGAGGCTCTGCTCAAGAGTCATATGGAGCAATGAGTTGCTTTTTTGTCCGGGTCTGCAGCTGTGGTCTGGAGTCATGGGCCTTTAAGGGTTTAGGGTTTAGGGTTTAGGGTTTGGGGTTTAGGGTTTGGGGTTTAGGGTTTAGGGTTTGGGGTTTGGGGTTTGGGGTTTGGGGTTTGGGGTTTGGGGTTTGGGGTTTGGCCTTTAAGGTCTGCGATGCGTTGCTTCTATCTCGTCTCTCCACCTCCAAACCAGCACCCTCAACCCTTCCAGCCCTACAACACCTGACGGCCCTAAGCTGCCGAAGGAGATCCCAAAGCATGATCGCTTTACTGAAACAAGCACCTTTCAAGCACAGGCATCCTCTCCCGCACACATTGAAGCTGGGCAGGTTCTTGGCATCCTACAGAAGCATCAATCTTACCGAGAAGTCAGCTCGGTGAGTCTTTTTTTGGTGCGGCGGGGCAAAGGCACTGGTAGGCAGCGCCACGCGAGAATTGCGAGAGCACTTGTCACAAGGGTGAAAGAGACTACTTGCAGATGAGGGCCAATGGACGAATAGAGCCAGTAGTCGAACGACAGGAAGGAGATGAAGATGCTGCAGCCAGCTACCAGAAGCAGCAGTGTTCTGGAGAGGTCCCAGGCTCGGCACGCACTCCTTTCTTGCAGCGTCCAGGCCAGGCGCAGCTGCACTCGAAAGAGAAGTGGGGCCAGAGCCAGCCAGAGAGTCAGGCCAACCACGAAGGACAGGCAGTGGAGCCTGTAATATTCAACCATGCCATGCTGTAGAAGCGCGAAGAGCTCGAAGGCCGAGTTGTCAAGATAGGTCCAGAAGAAAAGTGGGGAAGCCGACGCCAGGCGCCAGTAGGAGATCATCTGGTGCGAAAGCTGCTCAACCATCACATCGTACACTGAAGTTTGGACATGCTCCTCAAAGGCCTCAATGCTACCAAACCACGTCTTAATGCATTCCAGAAGGATGGTGCGGTCACAGATGATAGGCACGTCACTACCGGGTGTCCGATGATTGACGGAGCAGCAGTGGCACTCAGCGTCCTCCACCCTGAAGTGTGCCACGTGCTGGCAGAGTGTTGTCAAGTCACGGCAGTACTCACGGGCCAGGTGCGCGATGTACAAGAAGATCACGCTACAGAAGGAAAGGGAAATTAGCAGCAAGTGAAGATGAGTAAAGTCGCCGGCAACATAACCACTGTTCAGCACAATCCGTACAGCCAGTCCACCAAACAAAAGCGCTATCCAAGAGGCAAGCAACAACAATCCGAACACAGTGGGCCTGATCACGATGCGAGGCTTCTCGCCTGAAGGCCTGCTGGAAATAAAGGCGGCGAGTTCAAACACACACCACAGGCGCCGTGACCAGGACGAGTGTGTATGTGTATGTGTATGGCGTGACTGCACCCTGCCCCGAAGGTGGGATAACAGCCGGTCAAGGCGTTCACATATCGCGTAGCCGGCCGATGGCCTTGGCCCGCGCCGCAACAGAGTCATGCCAGTCTTGCGTCAAGCGCTCTTGTCGCTCCACGGAAAGGCTGGCCCAGTCAAAGGCGGTCTTGCATGCAAGCTGGGCAGCAGAAAAGGTGGCCTTCATCGGCTCAGTTGCAGAACATGCAGATAGGTCTGCACGTGCATTCAAGTCACGGGCCTCCTGGGTGGAGACCAAGGGAATTCCGGATGTCCATGTGCTACGGCGGCCGTGAGCCGGAACCCAGTGCAAAGACGAGCCCACAGGCAGCAGATGGCGGATCATCGCCCAGTATGCCCCGAGATCACCCGGGGGCTTGTCAGCAACAAAGCTGGTAACCAAGGCAGAATTGTCCGTGAGGACACAGACAGGCACTTGAAGCATATGAGCTGCGCAAGCTAAGACCAGCAAAGCATAGCGCTCAGCAGCGGCGGACGAGCGGTCCAGCCCAGGTACAACCCCAAAGAACCCTAAGTCCCTAGAGGTGGCTATACCCCAACCAGCATGTTGAAACCATGTGAGGTCCTTGGCCGCGGGAGCCTGCAAGGAGCTCCCATCAGTGGCAACAAGAAAAGCCTCTTCCACAATTCTGGCCTGTGAGAGTGCCAGCAGCAGGTCTTGCGAGACCTCTGGCAACTGCCAAGTCGGGCAAGGAAGGCCAGTCAACAACGGCACCAGGAAACGGCGCTCAGACTCAGAGCGCTGAACGCCGGGGAAAGGGTCGTCCGGGCACTCAAAAGTGACGTGGGTCCTGGTGGGAAGCGCCTCCCCGCAGGAACAGGAGTGAAACGGCAAATGCATGCGCTGCAAAGTGCGAGTGTCGTGGGCGGCAGCAAACAACACCCGACGCCGGGACCCAGAAGGGTGGGAGCTGGCAGCAGCAAGGTGAAAGGCAAGCGCGATGTGCTCATCGGCCTCAAGGGGCCCAGTAGACTTGGCATCAGCGGCCCACAACAAACGGAGCCACGAGTCTTCGGCAACCTTAAGGGCAACCGCGCGCGTCAGAAACCCAGGTGAAAACTGGCCAAACGGAGTACACCAAGTGCCATCCGGAAGGATGGACCAAGCGAAGATCGCGAGGGACGCCTGAAGAGCAGGGCACGCCGTAACGTGGGCAGGAGGCGGCAAGAAGCTGCCGACACGGCGCAGCTCGTGGCTGATTGCCGCAAAGGCGAGAGCAAACTTGGGGTGCAGACGGGGCCGAGCCCAGGTAGACCAAAGCAAGAGTGGAGAACGCGCCGACACAATGCGACTGACAGCGGCTTCAATGGACCGTGCCCAACCCTGAGCAGTAAGGTGAGGAACGGATGTCCAAGGGCCAAGCCAAGAAATGAGGCTGAGGACAAGTGCGAGCAAAAGGTGCCGACGCATGGGCAGCACCCTTGCCGCAATGGCAATGCGGCGACAGCGGTTAGAGATGACAGTGTCAAGGCGGTCAGCAGCAACGACCCCTGTGCCCGTTGCCAAACGGTAGGTAATGCCCAGCAGCTTGAACGAGGTGACAAGAGGGCCACACAAAACAGGATCGACACTGAGGACGCGTCTGGCCTGTGCACGCGTAGCCCAGCAGGCGAGCTTCTGAGGATGCACCTCAAGACAAATTGCTTTGTCAGCCACAGCGGCGGCCCGCAACGCTGTACAAAGATCATCAGCTGCATGTCGCCCCATGGCCCACATAGCCCGGTCGTCCAAATAAACAGACCGTGAGACATTCGGGGCAGTCGCCCGCAAGTGCCGAACCCACAACAACATGAGGCCGTTGAGGAGCCCAACACTGGCAGGGCAACCCTGCAAAATGCTGCGGGTGGGAACAACGCTCTCTTTGGCGAAGTGCCCACGAACAGCAAGCCACCGCATTTGGTTGCTGTAAAAGCAACGCAGCAAAGACACGAGCTTGGGCGGAGCCCCCAACCAGGTCCAAGCCTGGAGCGCGAGGTCCCACTGAACCGTGTCGAAGCATTTGCGCACGTCCTGCTTGGCCCCAACGAAAGCAAGGTGACGGTTGCGGGCCTCCAACAGGGAGGAAAACAGCGCATCATGAGTGCGGCTCATGTCACGGCCAGGAATGCCGCCGACAAGCTCGGGGTCAGCCCAGCTGAGGAACCACTCACGGCAAGCACGAAGCAAACAGGTCATGCAAGTGCGGTAAGCAGCCGAAGCAATCGAAATGGGACGCAGGGTCCCATCAGGTTTGGGGAGTAGAGCCACGCGGATGTGCTTCCAAATGCCAGGCATGGTGCTGAACTCCAAACAAGCGGCCCAAAGCTGAGCCAGAACTTCCGAGGCAGCAGGCCCCGCAGCAACGAAGGCCGCAGACCCCCAACCATCAAGTCCAGTGGACTTTTTGGCAGTGGCCTTGAAACGGGCGAAGATCGCTTTTCCCGAGATGGACGGCAAAGGGAACTCCGTGGTGGACCCAATAAGCGCACGCATCTGGTCGAAACCTTCAGGCTGAGGGAGGACAGCGGGGGCCCAGAGGGCACGCAGGGTTTCAGCAGCCTGCTCAACCTGCTCCTGCGGATGCAAAGGTGAAACCCAATCGTCAGCGCCAGGATGGTGAGGAGGATTGGTAGGAACGGTGGCACGAATCCACTGGCAGAGCCTAGTGAAGTCCTCGCCGGCAGTCGCCTGCCAATGTTGCAACCGAGCGCTGCGGTCCTTGTCGGCTTGCTGGTCGGCAAGGGCAATGGCATGCTGAGCAGCTTGGTCCAAACCCCAAGGCTGAGTCAGCAGCGATGGGAAATCCACAGACAGGTGGGAAACATCACGCTGAATGGCATTGAACAACGGCTGATTGCCACAATCCTTTGCGAACTCAGCGGCCCGCCGACTAAGGCGACGAAGCCGGCGCTCGAGAAAGCCTTGGTAAGTAGGAGCAGTGCGGTGAGGCTGACAAGGGGCCACCCGAGAGCCACAAGCCTCTTCGGGGGGACGCGCAGGCGGTTTGGAGCAAACAGTTTCGGCCAAGCAGGTGGACACCAGGGCCCAAGCCGCATCCAGGTCTGCAGTGGCCAGAGCAGCACGGAAGGCAACATCATGTTTGGACCAACAGCGTTCCCAAGCGCCCTCCACCGGAGGGCTAGGGCCTAGGCGAGGCCGGGGCGGCCATGACCAACGGGCCGGCTGACCCAACACAGGCAGCGAGTAGAACACCAGATCATGGTCGGCCACGGCTTGGAACTGAGCACGTGCGCAAACCGTGAGGGCCGGGGAGTGCAACAAGTAGTCAATCACAGAACCTGTGAGTTGACCAGCAGCATTGCGGCGGGTGCCAGGTAACTGAGCAGGATCACCGACCACCTCGTCAGCGTCAAAAAGGTGACCCGCAGCGAGCGCGTAAGAGGTGGGCCAATGGGACTTGGGCAAGTTGAAATCGCCCGTCACACAAAAGTCTTCACCTAATGAAGCGGCCCAGGGCAGCACTAAGTCCAACAGAGAGGCTGCAGCAAACGCATCACTGGCATGCAAATAGACCCCTATCAAAAGGAGGGGTCTAGCCCGAGGGCGAAAGACACGTAGGGCCGCAACACGACCCGCGGAAGTGGGCCAGTCAGGCATCTGTACAGGCTGAGCCGGCCACCGAGTCACAAAAGAAACCCCGGCGTAAGGAGCACCAGCCAAGTTGCAAGTTTGAGCCCCTTTAAAGAAAGTGCAACCTGCCCTGTCCGCGGCTTGGTGTACCGCTGGCAAGGCATCCGAAGAGAGGCAAGTCTCCTGCAAACACAGAGCATGCAGCTGATGCATACGCATAAGTGAAAGAACGGCCCCTAACTTAGAGCTAAGGCTTTGGACATTGAGCGTCCCGATGCGCAGTCGTGAGGGAGGCGACGTCATGGCTGTCCACCCTCAGCGGGAGCAAGCCGGGCAAGCATGCGCCTGATGCGGGTGTCGACCTTGACTTTGGGGTGCGGCAGGTGTTCCTGGAGCGTGCGAATGGTGACCTGTCGCATTGCGCTCCACGTGGCCCGTCCTGGGCAAGTGGTTTGGCGCAGGCGGGCAAGGCGCGTAGCCGAGGCGAGACAGACAGTACAAAAGGCACAGGGGCCCTTGCCCTGGCCGACAGGCACACCTGGGAGTGGCCAGTTCAGGCGCAGCAGCACATGGGGCTTGTTGGCCGAGGAGGTGGGCTCAGGGCTGGGAGGGGACAGCAAGCGAAAGGCGGTGGCGGCCTGCTCACGAAGCTCCACCGCGGCATCACAGTCCTCGACAATGGATAGTAGGCGATGCAGAAGCTGGGCACGCTTGGGGCCACCAACCCCAGTGGAGGAGCAGGGGAGCTGGGCGAGGCGGTCAAGTGTGCTTTCCTTCCGCGTGCACTTGGAGCAAACAACTGTCGGCGGCGCGACAAGGCGGGATTTAATGACCTGGCCTGTGCGTGTGTGTGTGCCCTGGGGCGGCATCGGAATGCGAATGACCTGTGGCACGTGGGGTCCTTGGTAAGTCTTAGCCTTGTGAAGGTGCTTGCTAATGGCGGCACTCTTTTTGACATTGGCAGCACGGCGCCGGGCATCCTGAACAAAGGTAGCATGCCGGAGCCCAAAGACGCGTGGGTTAACCAGTACACGTGGCAAGCGGAGCCACTTGCGAAGGTGCGGATGCCACCTATTTATGTGCGTTTGCTTCATGGCGCGCCAATGCCGAGCGTGCACGGACCACTTGCAAATGGGGCACTCCCAACCTTCACGCTTGACCCACTGGATCCGCTTACGCTTGCACCCAACTGGCGCTGGAGCCTCAGCCTCAGGCTCCACACAGTCATCAAGGTCCCGGAGGTTTGCAACATCAGTATGCAGGTCATGCTGGGGCCGAAGGTGACCGGTCACCTCAGACAGCGCAGCAGGAACCTTGCTTGGCACGCAGCTGTTGGCAAACGCAGCGGCCAAAGAGAGCTGGCCGGGAAGGGTGGTCTCGGGGCCTCTGCGCTTTGTGGAGCGAGAGGCAGCACCTTGGGAGGCAGGCTGAGCGGTGAATGCAGATAGGCGCGTGTGTCCACTGGCAACGGAAAGGCCTTCGCAACCCTCCCTACAGGAGGCCTCAGAATTGGCCATCTCAGACCCCCTTTTTGGAGCCGAAAAGGGGGGTCTGTGTTTGGGGGAATTTGGGCTTTTCGGCATCAAATCCTCAGCTGTGAAAGCAGAAAGGCGCGTGTGTCCACTGACTTCCGAACCGACACTGGCTGGACGGTCAGAAGGCTGAGCACCACCTTTGCATCCAGACTTGGGGGCATTGATGGCACTGGTCGCGGCTTTGGCAGGCAGCTCACCTTCCACAAGTTCATAGTGCGCAGCAGAGTACCAGAGGATAATCGGACCTCGCTTACCCTCACGGTTGCAAACCTGCAAAGGCTGAACGTCGGAGTAAATGTAAATTGGCATGTCGAGGTGCTTGGCGGCAGCGTGGATCTCAAGTAGAGACGTGTATGCACCGGGCTTCGCGAGTGCTTCAAGATACGTGTCCCAATCCGTCATGGGTTCATCTGCCCTCGTGGGGGCAAGGCAGCTCCAAAAGCGCTTGTAATGGTCGGAGTGCCGGCGCAGGTGTGCGACTATGGCAGTGCGAAGGGCCAACTTGTTTTGCCCAGTGGCAACCTCGAGGGCATAAAAGAGGCAGTCTCCTTGGCCCGGGTTGGGCTTGCGCGTGAGGCCGGACGGCAACTCATGAACAGCAGCGGCAGGCGCCGCGACCGCTTGTCGCTTGGCCGGAGCATCCTGGATTGGCGGGCGGCCTTCCGCCGGCGCGCTAGCAACAGGAACTTCGGCCGCTGGGGCGGGCGCGGCCGGCATAGGCCTGTCAGCAGAGGCAGCAGAAGCTGTGAAGGCACCACGGCCAGCCCGGATGGGCGTGGGGGCACCGCGACGCAAGGTCTGGTTCTGCAGCACAACCTGGATAGCACCCTTGTCGTGCTCAATCACTGCCAAGTCAAGGTTCTCAACCCTAGCCCTGTAGAAGAACTTAACCCCACCCTTACAAGGATACCTGGCCAACAGCGTAAGATCATTGAACTTAAACTGCGTCAACTCATGCTCAAGAGTTTCCTGAGTCCAATCAAGGGGCACCGGCCAGATCTTGAACGCCCGGAGTGGGACCGAGCGAGGCTGAGTGCTGGCTTCTTCCGCAGAGAGGCGAACACCTAGGCCTGTGTCGCCCTTGGCGACCCCACGGCCCTTGCACTGCGCGAAGACACGATCAAGATAATCCTTGGCAGGCTCATCCTTTTGGCGCTTGACCCAACTTATGGGTGCCCTGGCAGCAGGGTTCTCAACAAACCACTTGTCCCGCCCACTCAAGGTGAGCCATGCATCGGCCTTGCGCGCTTGCACCCGAACAAGTCCCGACAAGACCGCTTTGGAAGCACTAGCGCCCCCTGACACTTTGAAGCCCCACATGTCTTTAATCGACAAGACATCAGCCGGAGCATGAGCTGCCGCCCACGACCTAATCGAGGCCGCAGGCTTGGCTTTCAGGCTGTCCCACTGACCATCAGTGAGATAGCGGGCATCAGCAACGAAACGAAGCACGACGGTGTCGGTGGGCTTTTGTACACCTGTGGCCTTTCGGACAACTTGGTTGATGGAGGGGCAGTCCTTACCCAACCTATGCAGGCGAACCTCGCGAGAGACAGTGGCCGTGCCCAAGAAGCATTGCACAACGGCTGTTGAAGGATCAGCCGACTCAGCGGCACACTTGGTCCAAGCAAACATATTGAAGGAAACTGCGGTGAGAGCAAGGTCAGCATGCGCAGTAGAGAGCGTGGCAAGTTCCTCAAGCTGCTCACTCGAGAAAATCGGCACTACCGCCTTGAAGTTGGCAGAGCCTGCGCCGATTTTGGCATAAACCTGAGCTGGGCTGAGCACATCGGAGGACCAATCCTGCTTGCGAAGCTTGGGTTCCTTGGGTTTAGGGTCATTAGGGGGGCCCGAAGGGACGCCCTCGGTGGACTTCGGCGGGTGTAAGGCGTTAGGGGCATTAGGGGAAGCAACGGGTTTTGTCCGGACCTCACCTTTGCCTTTACCGCTGCCAGGGATCGTCAACAGTGACACGCCTGGCCGGCTGAGGAGCGGGTGCGTCCCTAACATCATCCCGAACTCCAACTTGCAAACCAGAAAGCAACCCCGTGAGCTGAGAGAGAGCATCAGTATTCCCTCCCAGCAGAGTCACCAGTTCCTGTAAAAGTGCCAACACACGGCCCACATCAAAGGTGGACTCTTCCCGACGTCTATCTGTTGCACGGCTGCCTCCTCCAGAAGGTCCTGGATGAGAAGCCTCGCCAACTCTCTGTCCTGTGTACGGGTCGTGGTCGTCCATCCGGATGGTGCCAAAGAGGAGCACAAAGAATTGCAGAAGCTTCGCCACACCACCAGGGTCGTGGTGTCCCGCCGGACCGGCGTGGACGGGTTCTGCTGTCCGGCGTGACCAGGACGAGTCCCACAGCACCATCATGCTATCTGCCTGCTTCAGGATTGCCCCCAAACTCAGCAGCCCCTGCAGTTGAAGGCTTGGGTCCTCTTGGGAGATGCAAGCTCGATCAAGAAAGATCCGCTGCCGTGGCCTCCATAGGACCATGGTCATCCTTGGGGGCGCGATGAACCCTAAAATTGGGGTCATTCACCCTCTATTCCTATAACTCCTATTAAGGTCATTGAACCCTAAACCCTTCTAGGGGTCCATAGTTCGCCTCCAAGGAACAAGTAGGTGAGGCATCCGAGGCTCAAGCACCAGTAACTCTGGCCGTGGCCATCGTCCGGGAGCGCGCCGAACCTCCACTCCCCCTTAGAACCTTAATCCCTTCCCCCCAATATTAATACCACCCTAATATAGAAAACCCCCTGGCCCAAAATCCCGATCCCGTGCCTGTCCCTATTAAAGCCTCTACAGAGGAGAGGGGGGGGTTTGGGGGGGGGGGGGTGGTTTCGGAAGCCTGAAGCAGAAATATGAACCTTTCCCAAACCTAAACCTTTGTGGCTTAAGGTTTTCCGTAAACCCTCAAACCAACCAACATCCTGAAGCTCTCCTCCCAGCCCTCCCTTCCCTCTCAATCATTTCGCAGCACGTAGCTGTCTCGGCTTAGGCGGCTGCTGAGCCAGCTACAATAAGGACGGGCTGGTTTTTCGGACAAACGATAAGAACCCCCCCCTAATACCAAAATCCCTTTGGGGGGTTTTATACAAGGGAGGGGGGGGGGGGAGGGGGCGGGGGGAGGGGGGGCCTTTAATATTAGGGGGAAGGGATTAATAAAAATAGGGTTTGGGGTTTGGGGTTTAGGGTTTAGCGTTTAGGGTTCTTTCTTTAAATATCCTCTTGGGTTTTATATGAACAGTTTTTGTTAAAAAACTTCCCAAGGGGGATAGAGGAACCCGAAGAGCAGGCAGGCAAGAACTGCGGCTCCCGTGCCGAGAATGGCTGCGGGCGTGGCCACATGAAGGACGTAGGCCGTGGCAATCTTCCTCTGAACAGAACCTTGGTAGCCCAGAAACCATATTATGACAAGGGCACCCTTTTTGTGGGTTTAGGGTTTAGGGTTTAGGGTTTAGGGTTTAGGGTTTAGGGTTTAGGGTTTAGGGTTTAGGGTTTAGGGTTTAGGATTTAGGGTTTAGGTTACTTTATAAGAGAACCCATAACCAAAAAGCAGGGTAAAGGGTACCACTGGGCTACCAAGGCACCATGCCAGCTATGGGACCAGAATGTATACGGGCGGGTGGTCGCGTGGCTCAAAGGGTAGAAATCACCATCTGCTGCTCGCAGCGGCAATGCTAGCCTCCTGAGTACCTGCCAAACATGGATTGCCCGGATCATCTCGGGGCATGTGGCCTGCATGTTGGCTAGAAATTCAGTCGCAGCAGCAGGAACTCTGTCTTGGCCAGCATCTTCGTCCAGGCTATCTTCCTCTGACTCTCTGTCGGTTTCAATTTGAATTTCCTCAGCACCCCCAGGGCATCCATCCATCCCCAACTGGCCAACCACTATTTCGCGGTGCTCCGCCTGCAAGGTGTCACACCTTTCCCTGGGTACCTCCTCTTCGGGAGGTGGATTTTCATCTGAGGCCTTCGAGTTTCCCTTCCCAAAATGCAGGGCCAGAGCCATGGTGCTTTGCGCGGAATGAAAGAACGGGTTACTGGAGACTACATGGAATACCAGAAGAACTAGTATACTACAGGGACTACTGTAAGGGACTAGGAAGGGACGAAATGCTAGACGACAACACCCTAAGGATTTGAGGTCAAGGGGCTCAACTGAGGGGATGGATGGTCCAAGGAAGGGGCAGCACCCGCTTTCTCAAAGCTAGGATCCTGAGCCATGTGTTGTTATGTAGCAGGTCCGGCCAAGAGAGAGAGAGAGAGAGAGCCTAAACCCTAAACCCTAAACCCTAACCCCTAAACCCCTAAACCCCTACACCCCCACACCCCTAACCCCTCAACCCTCAACCCTCAACCCTAACCCGAAACCTTGAACCCTTCAGGGGCGACCTCGGCTTGGGCCGCAATCTTCCCACGGCAAAAGGCCTCCAGCCGTGGTGGGGGCGGGAGGGGTTGGGAGGGAGGAGGCTGCGTCCAGGCTTGTTGGGTTTAGGGCTTAGGGTTCAGGGTGCGAATGCTGAGCGTGAAATCTGCAACCATGAATCGCTCGAGTCTACGGACTCGCTCTTTTTGCTACGCTGCACCAGGAGCCGCTGTGGCTGAGGATCAGATGCATCTTGCGCTGTACAACTGGCACACATCTCACTCACGATTTAACAGGTCAGGCTAGCTGCCCACTTTTGACACTGACCTAACCCTCTCTTCTGACCTGTTGCCTCGTAACTGACGTGCGGAACTTTCGTGAAACAGAAGCCCATTCTTGAGCTGGTCTCGCAAATCTGACCCTCGGCGAGCTTTCGTTAGCCCATCGGCTAGTTGGCACCGTGTAGGCACCCACATCAGTTGAGCCTTTGACTCACTTGCTCGCGTGGCCAACAATTGTCGTAGCAGCACGGCATGCACTACGTTCCCCTTCTCTCCTATATGTTGACCGTCTTTATGCACAGTGTCGTAGATACTACTCCTTGCCAATCCTCATCGCCTAGAGCGCTGACGATCTCCTTTCCATGCCGCACCTCAGACACCAGAACCTGTGCAAATCTAGCCATGCCATGGCCCATGAGAGCGGCGTGGGTCTCGGCTGCGAACGATGACTCTACAACCCTCCTGTTAGTGGCCGATTTCCAGTCTATCATGTTCAAATGGACCCTCTCATTCTTCTTTTGAGTAGCCCCCTTTTGCACAAACCCCACAACCGCGCCCTTCTGGGAATAGATCAATTTCTTCTCCATGCCAGTTTGGAGAACATCATCGGCTTCTCTCTCATCCAGCTCTACCCCCACGCTGCTGTAAAGTCCTGCGTCATGGTACACGACTAGCTCAGCATCTGGCCCCAGATTTCTGAAAATGATCTCCAACCTGTGCTGTGTAGCCTCTTGGACTGCACGATTCGCGCGCACCAGATCATGAACCCTGAGGTCGGCTATTCTTTTCTGGAGTTGGTTCACTTCGAAAGCAAGATCGGGTCTCGTTTGAGTGATAAGCCATTGCAAGCTCCCTACGACCGACCTATATTCACTTCTCTCTTCCTCGGTGGCCCTCTGCTCGCTCTCAGCCCTCCTCTCTCTGCTGATCTCCAGCTTCTGGACTCTTCCATCGATGAATCCGTTTTGACTGAGCGCAATGACCTGTTCACCCTTCTCGTCGTTGAGGATTCTAATTTCTTTGCCACAATAGGTCACTCCGTTCTTCTGATCCATAACTCTATCCCAAGTGCCGAACGGGAACCGAGCCTTCAACTTCTGCACGGTGTCCTTCCCTAGTTGGCTACCATCGTGGCATAGCATCAAGTCATCCACATGAATGACTAATAATCCCCGGACACGATTCTGGTCATCACGCAAGGTAAACAAACACTGATCGGTGACACATTTCTGGAGATGAAGTTCTTCTTCCAGGACCCTAGCCAGTTCGTTATACCATGCCCGTGGAGCATCCGGCCGTCCATAAACAGGCTTGAGAAGCTTCAACAGCTGTCCTGGAAGCATGCCCTTCAGCCCTTGCCGAGGCTGTCGCATGAACATTTCCTTCCCTTGAAGTGGAGCCCCTTGAAGGAAAGCGTTAGAAATATCACCGATAAACCAGTCACTCATCCAACCTTGACTTATGACCTGATGGAGAAAGATCATCGTTGACACCCTTTCAATAGTAGGACTATCTACTTGAATCTCTCCACTCCGGCTATCTGGACAGAGATGCCCTTGCAGGCACAGCCTCGCCTTCGCCTTCACAGGCAATGGACGTCCTTGATCATCGAGCAACCCCGCATGCTTGTTCCTATAGACGTAGCGACTCGGAAGGATTCTGTCCCCCTTTTCTCTCTCGACCCTCGCGCTCTCTTCTGGGCTGAGTATCTCACAGCTGTTGAAATCACACCAACTCTTCCACTCTTTCTCTTCAGCAGCTCTATACAATTCCTTTTCATGTTCAGGGATCTTTTCGTAGGGCACTTCTTTCTCGAGCATGCGTTTCAACTTGTTTTTGCCAAGAGCCCCTTTAGTCATGACGGCATGAACCTGACTCCCTGACGACTCGATTCGAGGCTTCTTCAAGGCGACGGGGACGTCCTCCAAACATCTTTCACGTCGGGTGCGACTCTGAAAAACAGTCACCATCAAGCTTGCTGGACCACCTGATATTATCGCGTTGGGATCTTCCAACTCACTCCACTTAACCTCATGCTCAATGCGTTTCCACTCTCCGCCAATACGCACCCACGTGGACCTGTACGGAAAGCTCTCGGGACTGTACTTTTGTTCAGGAGTTCGCAAAGCCCATGTTTTGTGTGACACCAGAACAGGATTCATAAACCGGTCATGATACCATCCCACATATCCAACCATGCTCCTATACTCTTCAGGCAATCCAGCTTGATCGCTGATGTCCATTTCGACATCTTCGGTGAGATCTCGACCGATGGGCTGGTCCTCAAGATCACCCATTGGTTCTGGGTCAGCCTGTCCTAGGAGGTCTTCATACGTGGCTTCTTTCGGGACTTTCTTGAACAGAGCCAGAGCCTTTTGAACTTCGGGATCACCATATTGCTTTTCGTCGCCTATTGCTTCCCGCAAGTGTTCCCCCGCCACCAAGAAACACCTCCCGCCACAGGAAACCCAGGCGTTGTTTCCCTGAAGCCCAACAATATACCCTGGCCCCACCCATCTGCTTTGGCTATCACGTTTGTTACTGCGTTCAGCCCGCCAGAAAAACACAAGTTGTCCGATGCTAGGGTTGGTGATTCTTCTAGTACGTTGATGGGCGGTCTGCATCAACATCTGCCTTGCCTGAGCCCTGATAAACTCAAGCCTAGCATGATATCGATATCTCATCCTTTCCGCAACATCACTTGATGGGTTTCCTACTTCAGGATGATACGCTTTGGGGCCCCCCTGCTCATACATTTCGCCAAACACGCGTGGCTCTCGTCCGAACACCAAGGCTACCGGCGACCATCCGTGTTCCCTGACCAAGCAATTTTTCGCATGGGCAACTTCGCGAGAAAGCTTACGCATCGCCTCCCTACCTTTAGTTTGAGTTTGACGAATAGTGGCCATGAGCATGTCTTTCACGATTTGGTTGTGTCTCTCGATTTTCCCTGCCTGCCAGTGAGCAGTCCCAGCGATCGACAACAAAACCGTCCCCCCATCGCTCACCCGTTGCCAAAACTCCCGGCCTTGAAAACCCCCCTCCATGTCCACCGTGACTTGTGTGGGCGGTCCTGCCCATTTGCACCAGGCCCGGTCAAGCGCGCGATAAAGTTCTTCAGGAGAGTGATCCCGCATGATTTCAAGCATATGGAACGACGTAGCTCGGTCTATCACCGAAAGAAACCAGTGGGATTGTTTGGAGGCATCGTGAACGCATATACAATCAACTTGGATTTCATCACCGAAAACGACTTGACTTGGAGGTATGCTTGCATTCCGATGTGCTTTGGGCTTGTTTGAGTGCGCGCAAGCAATGCATCGAAGCCAACCAACAGCCTCTATCACTTCTTGTTTGGCTCCCCCCAACTTGAGAAACCTAGCAAGATCATCTCGGCTAGGGTGGCCTAAATTGCAATGCGCCTTACGTAACCCTTGTTTCACCGACTCATCAAGCTTCCTCCCAGCAGGCACATCGAAAGAAATTCCGTCACTCGAAAGGCCGGTGCGGATCGGCTCTTGACTCTGCTCAGGAACTGATGCGTGCTCACCATGGTCCTCCAGAGTTGCGGGCATAGGTTGGTCAGTAGCGCTTCCAGCTCCAACTGCATGAACGGCGTGCCACTTCTTCAGTTCTCTCATGACGGTTCTCTCACTCCACCGTAATTCTTCTGGTCTCCCTCCTCGCTGTCGGACATGTTTCCGAATACGCGCTGCCAAGCTTCGGAGCAACTTTCGGATACGCCCCGGGTCCTTTCTTCTTATCAAACGCACATACCCCTTGCATATGGCTTCAGCAATCTTGTGTGTGTAGACCCCGGCGTGTCGAGTCACTTCCCTATCTCCCAGACACTCCCCATGCTTGTGATGGTGCACGTGTTCCTCATTCTGGCATCTCACGCCCAACTCATCACAGATTTCTTGCGAGGAACTAATCCAGAGCGTAGGCTTGTGCAATGGTTCGTATGTCTTGTAGTTTACAACACCCAGCCTGCATCCGTGACTGACCGCGGTATACACCTCAGGATGTGTAAGAACTCTTTGGATCGGTGGTGTCCTGAACGAGGCACTAAGCAGGGGGTTCTCTGTGAGAGCATCATCGCCTCGGCTGATCTGCTTTTGAAAGACTTGTTCAACGAACTCAAGAAGGCACATCTCCTTCTTCCGTTTTTGCTGAAGTCGTCGTCTTTCTTGAGGGGTGTGACATGACATGTTCTGCAGAACAGACCAGAGTGAGCAAGGATATGAGAGAATCACAAGGCGCGGCTTAAGGCGGTCAACCCATTCCAGCACTTGCTCCCTCACCTCAGCTTGTCGAAGATCACTACCTAGGTTGATATCAACGGGTTCGGCAGTACTCCATCCCCATCTAGCAAAAGAGTGGGAAACTCGTGCTTGCCCTGCAAAAATCTCCATTACATCAGGACGCATTTGACATCCTGTGGGAACTTGACATGCTGCTGCACCGATTGTAGCTGCAGTGGCAATCCAAACACTTGCAAGAGCGCTACGGATATTGCCCAAGATTCTTCTCCCGACACCTTTCTTCAGGCGCTTTCGCCTATCAAACCCTTCACGAACCCTCCTAGACACTTCATCGGAAGAGAGAAGTTCCTTGGGCGTGTCACTCGTCTGATCGGCACACACTCCTCCCTGCGCAGCATGACTCACTCCTTGTTCCCCGAGGTCGCTTCCTCCTTCTCCGCACGCATCTTCTCGATCATCTGGATCTCCTGCGGCGTCAAGTTCACATTGACCTTCCTCTCTGCCCCGGGTTTCTGAGATTCGTCCTCTGATGACACCTCGTCGACGGGGATGCGGCCGGCTTGCACCCATGACCCTTGTGAGTTTGAGCTCAGCGCTGGATCCACCTCCTTGGGTCCCTTGACTCTCGCCTTCGGATTGAACAGGCCCTTCTCCTTTGCTCGCCCCTTCGCCTCCGCCTTGTTGCCCTTCTTCTCTTCCCCGAGCATGCTTTCCTGAACGTAGACGGTCGGCAGCCCATTGTAGAGTAGTGGCAACGTCTCTCGGCACATTGGAAAACGTAGACATCCAAAGAACCCCTCGCCGTTCACTCGATTTGTCCTCTCGATCATCGGCAACGTGCACCGCTTGCATAGCGGTGTCTGATGTGGATGCGTCTCCTCCGGAATCTCGTCCGGATTCTCCATGCATTCGTCCATCCACATCTCCATCTGCATGATGAGATGTCCTCGGTTCCACCTTCCCCAATGACCATTGTGTTCCCTCTGCAGCGACGGAACCACCACAGAGGAGTACAGCTCCTTGAGGCCCTCCAGATCGAAGCGTCTCCACCCGCTCGGAAGGAGCGTCTTCTTTCGAGAGGTCGGCTTGAGAACAGCCCATATCTCTTTCAATCTCTCTACCGTGTGCTGCTTGAGGTCCTCCTCCTTCACCGTGCATCGAGCTCCGATGGCCTTCACATACTCTTCCTTCTTCTTTGGAGCAAGCATTGACATCTGACGCACACGACTTCTTGCTAGCTTCAAGCTCGCTGTGAGACTCTTGTTGCTGCGGAGTGCACATGTTTGTAAAGTATTGGTCTCTCTCAACCTCTTCTTCTCTTAACTGCTGCGGCTCCTGGTGTGAGGTTGATTCTACCCCAAAAGTCCTGGAAGACAGCCCCGGCCAGGAAAAACCCAGTCGGTGAAGCTCAGCTGTCTGCTCCTGCGACGCGTGCTGAATGCCCCTTGAGGTGTACATTGTCAAACACCATCTCTCCCCTTCCCACGGACATGTCGCGTGAGCACATCTTGGATCAAAGGTGTATGGAGTCTTCTGAGTGCACACCCCATAGCCTCGCTGCGGGTTGCCTTCGTCGTCTTGCATGTAGACGATATCTCGGCCTCCCGGTGGCTTCTCACCGTCACTCAAGCTGACCCACAAACGTCCACCCCTAAATCTTCCGAAGGATACCGTAGTACTCATAGTATTGACTTCGTTGTTGACATCCTTGTGGATCTTTGTGCTTATGTTCTTCATCAAGACGAATGACGTCCAACCACCAGGGTGTTTCTTCTGCATGAAAGCGTTTATGTACTGGATCACAGCAGGGTACCTCTTGGCAGTCTTTGCAATCCCGTGGAAACCCCCATGGACCCACAAGCCTCCCAGGAATGAAGTGACGGGCTCATCCTTCCGTCCATCAATGTCACGATGATCTCGGCGCTCCTTGAGAGGCAACTTTCGGACTATGTGGAGAAGATCACGATATCGAAACCGCTTCTCTGCCAGGTACTGTTCTGCTAGCGCTTCGCATTCACGATCCCTTTCCCTCCGGTCCTGCCGGACTGCATGCACTTGTCGATCACGGTCGGGACATATCATGACTTCGCACCCATCAGCAAGCAGCTCACTAGGAGGAACTTCGAGATTTCTTTCACTTGGGTTCTGATTAATCTCGAATCCGCAAAGCCCTGATGCTGTTTCCACCAAGCGAACGCTTGCGTCCAGAGCAGTCAACTGAAGAGACCCGGCTGCTAAGTCCAAGGTGGCACCGAGATTCTTCAAGGCATTCTTGCTCATGAGCAACGGAACCTCCTGCTGAACTACGCTAGCTCGAACGAACGCCACCTTCATAGAGCCCGACACTTGTAGAGGAAAGATGACAGCGTACGTTGAGTACACGCGTGGCCCACCCCCAAAACGGAAGGGTCTTTTCTCATCCACGATGAACACATCTTCGCCTTGATTGTGCAGGTACTTGATATGATCTTGCATCCACTTTTCTCCCACGACTGTCCTAGCACAACATGTATCACTCAGGGCAATTGGCCGATGCTCTCGCGGATACAGGTTCTTGCCCTGACCCACGCTGGCGCACCAATTCTCCTCCATGACCGTGACGAAGATGGGGCTCTCCCCTGGACCAAAATCGTCTTCTTCTGAGTCACTCAGGTCCTCTTCCACTACTGCGAGCACGGGCTTCCCGCTGCCAGAGGCTTTCCCTTTGGACTTATAGGGACACGCATCGTCACTGTGCCAGTGACCATACACCGTCTTCCCATGGGCCTTGCATGCTGAACAAGGCATACGAGACTTCATGTCCCGGATGCGCTTCTCTCTCTCTTCTGGAGCCTCGTTCTTCGTGAAGCCCCGGGCCTTCTCCACCTGTGCTCTCTTCCTAGCGGCCTGAGTCATCAAGACCTCCAGCTCGGCTTCCAGTTTGTCGGCATCTTCGCTGCCCTGATCTTCACCCGCATCTTCAAACTGAGCTTCTTCTTCTAGTTCTCCGTCATCCAAGGTAGCATGCACCTGTCTCGGATGTGAGGTTGGCCCGCCTCGTTTCCACTGACGCACCTGTGGGGCTGCCGACGAGCGTTCTTCTTCAGCTCGATGAACTTGAGGAACAATCGCCACCAAGGCACTCCTCAGCTTCACGTAGTCATACACTCCCCCTGCTGCAGCCACCACTTGTTTGCGTAACTCTGCAGATAAGCCAGCCTTCTCCAGGAACCAGTAAGCCTTGGTCACGCCATCGATGCCTCCCCCGATTTCATCAAGGCGTTGTAGCTGAGCTCTAAAAGCCATGTCGTAGGCGACGAACTCCTGGCCTTTCTCTCGCCGGAAGTTCTTGTAGAACTCAGCCAAGGTAGAAAACACCCGAAGGAACTCCAGTGGCTCGAGTTCCTGCCATAGGTGGGAAAGCCTTTCCACGCCGTCTTGATGCTTGAGATCCTTGAGAGGCAAGGATTCAGTAGCCAGCCAAGCTTGTCCTGTGAGGCGCTCCATGAGCTTTTGAGCTCTGTAGGCGGGGTCGTCCCCGTGCTGGCTTCGAACAAACGAACCCGTCTTTGGTACTCCCTCATCGGCCCCTTACCATCGTACTCTGGGACGAAATCCTTCCCAGTCTTGGGATTGGCTCGGGACTCACCGCCTGTCGAGCCGTCATCTACCGAGTCGACATGATCCGGATGCCTATCCGATTCATCCTCTGCCGGCGCTGTGGACGCCGATTCTCGTCTCTCGGCTTGCGTCCTTCTCTCTTCCTGTTGGTGCTTACCCCTGGACTCTGTACCATCCGGCTTTTGCCACCGGTCACTTGAGTCACTATCGCCCCAAGCACCATTCCACCACCAGCTCGCTGAACTGGTCCATCCGCTCCACGGAGCACCTTGCCACGCAGTGTTCCAGCTGGAGTACCATCGCCTGTCTCGCCAGTCATCTGCGCCCCATTGCCTGTCCCACTGGTACGGGCGTGCGTCGCCCGATTGCTCTGCTTGGCCGCCATCAGCCTGCTCTTCCGCTGCCTGCGGAGTTGTCATGCTTCTCGCGTCGCAGGTTTGCCGCTATGGCCCTGCTCCGCTCAACCAATGCGAATGCTGAGCGTGAAATCTGCAACCATGAATCGCTCGAGTCTACGGACTCGCTCTTTTTGCTATGCTGCACCAGGAGCCGCTGTGGCTGAGGATCAGATGCATCTTGCGCTGTACAACTGGCACACATCTCACTCACGATTTAACAGGTCAGGCTAGCTGCCCACTTTTGACACAGGGTTCAGGGTTCAGGGTTTAGGGTTCAGGGTTTAGGGTTTAGGGTTTAGGGTTTAGGGTTTAGGGTCTAGGGTTTAGGGCTTAGGGTTTAGGGTTTAGGGTTAGGGTTTTTAGGGTTTAAGGTTTGTCCTTGCTTTAGGGATTTCTTACAGTTTTGGGGATCTCTATTAGGGGCCACTTCTGTTCGGAAACCCCGATTGGGTTAGGGGATCAAAAAATATTTGGGATCAACAAATAAAGTATTCATAGGCGGATCAAAAAATCCTTATTTGGGATCAAAAATAATAATAATTTACTGAAGGCTTCGAAGGCTTGTTGCAAGCGGAGCGTTGGCTGTAAACGCTCAGAAATGCAGAATTTCTGGCCGCTCGCAAGCTCAAAATAGCAGCATCTCTGAGTTTCCAGAGACGCGGAAGATACTGTATATAGCAGCAGTTCTGCGCTTGCAGAGGCTGCAAATACTGTAAATAGCAGCATTTCTGCGCTTTCAGAGGCTGGAACTACTGTAAATAGCAGCATTTCTGAGTTTCCAGAGGCTGCAAATCAATGCTGGCATCTTGGCAGTAGAAGTTTCGAAAAAATGCGTATACTCTGAAGCAAGCCAGAACGATTTAAAAAAGAGCGGGGGGGTTGGGGGGGGCTGCCCCCCCCCCCCATGTGCAAACACAATGCTCGCATCATGGGTTTCGAAGGTATGCTGAAGCACCTGGCATCCCCCCCCCCTTTTGCAAACACAATGCTCGCATCAGAGGCGTCGAAAAGATGCATATGCTTTGAAGCAAGCTGGCACGACTTTTAAAAAAAAACAGGGGGTTGTTGCGGCGGGCGCAGCCCCCCCCCCCCCATTTGCAAACGCAATGCTCGCAGAATGGGTTTCGAAAAGATCCGCGTGCTTTGAAGCAAGCTGGCACGACTTCTTCCTTGCCTTCTTTCTTTTGTTATGTCTTTCTTTGTTTTTTCTTTCTTCTTTCTTCTTTCGTTCTTTCTTGATTCCTTCCTTCCTTCCTTCCTTCCTTCCTTCCTTCCTTCCTTCCTTCCTTCCTTCCTTCCCTGCTTCCTTGCTTCCTTGCTTCCTTGCTTCCTTGCTTCCTTGCTTCCTTCCTTCCTTCCTTCCTTCCTTCCTTCCTTCCTTCCTTCCCTGCTTCCCTGCTTCCTTCCTTCCCCGCTTCCCTGCTTCCCTGCTTCCTTGCTTCCTTGCGTCCTTCCGTCCTTCCGTCCTTCCGCCCTTCCTTCCTTCCCTCCCTCCCCTTCGCTCTCTCCTTCGGAAGAACAGAATAATTAATTCTTGATCCTGAACAAAAATATTTTTTGATCCTAAACTATTATTTTTGATCCTAAGTAGTTTTTTTGGTCCGCGTGTCCATGTGGGCTTCCTAGAGATTTAGGGCTTAAGGGGTTTGAAGGGTTTGAAGGGTTCAAAGGCCTCGAAGGGTCTTGGGAACTCAGGGGCGCCAAGGGTTTGAAGGGTTTAGGGTTGAGGGTTTGGAGTTTAGATTTTTGGGTTTAGGGTTTAGGGTTTAGGGTTTAGGGTTTGGGGTTTAGCTTTTTTTTCAGGGGTGTGTGCACAGCAGCACCCCTGTCTATTTGCCCAAAAGTCCTCCAACTGCCTCGATGACAGCGCCCTAAAACCTCTCCTTCACGTGTATATGTATACATATATGCCTACATAATATTTAAGCCCTTAACTCCTTATCCGGCATTGCCATGCTGGGAGATAACTTACTCATGCAGACGGAAAACGTTACCATGCCCACCGCAAACTTTACCGAAACGCCCTAAACCCTAAACCCCAAACCCCAAACCCAAACCAAAAAATTCTGTGGGCATGGCACAGTTTTCCGTGGGCATGGCAGCATTTCCGTCGGCATGATAAAGTTTTCTGTTTAGGGTTTAGGGTTTAGTGTTTGTGGACAGGGAGTTCCGTGGACAGGGAAATCTAGCTCCTTATGGCATGGAAAAATTTGCCGTGGGCAGGGCATTCTGCTAAAGTTTTCCGTGTGCAGGGCATTTTGGCAGAGTTTTCTGTGGGCATTTAATTTCTCCATTCCTTGACGAGCTTGCCTGAGCAGTGAAAGCTTGGACTTAAGATGCTGTAAACCGTAACCCTAAGCCCTAACCCTGAACCCTAAACCCTGAACCCCAAACCCTGAACCCTCAGCCCTAAGCCCTAAACCCTAAACCCCAAACCCTAAACCCTAAACCCTATTCCGAAATCCCCCCGCCTGGACATTGGCGCTTCTGGGCCGTGGGGATGCCTCTGAGGAGATGTCATGGTATACTCTTACCCTATTCTATGCAATAAGGGTTTAGGGTTTAGGGTTTAGGGTTTTGGGTTTTGGGTTCAGGGTTTAGGGGTTCTATGCAATATAGGTTTGCTGCAGATGGCCCAAGTGGACACTGACAAGACTCTGACAAGGAAAAGCTTTTCAAACCCTAAAAGCCCTAAACCCCAAACCCTAAACCCTAAAAGCCCTAAACCCTAAACCCTAAAAGCCCTAAACCCTAAACCCTAAACCCTAAAAGCCCTAAACCCTAAAGCTCTAGACCCTAAAAGCCCTAAACCCTAAAAGCCCTAAGCCCTAAACCCTAAACCCTAAACCAGGTGGACTCCCGGCCTGGATTTGGTTCCCGGGCATTGCCGAGGACGGACGTGTGCTGCCTGAAAGGCACAGACTTCGCAGGCATCGCATGCCCCTCCGAAGCACACCAGTACTGTAGCGTTTAGGGTTTAGGGTTTAGGGATTAGGGTTTAGGGTTTAGGTTCAGGGTAAAAATACGTCCTAGAAACCCTAATTACAGTTTAAAAAAACCCTATTCCTGGACCTTTGGATGCAAACTTGGACGGCGTACAATCCGAGTGGGCACGGGTACCTTTTGCAGGGATTTAGGGTTTCGGGTTTAGGGTGAAAACCCTAAACCCGAAATAAACCGTAAAACCCCAAGCCCTAAAGTAAGCCCTTAACCCTAAACCCTAAAAAACCCTAAGCCCTAAAGTAGTCGGATGTCTGGGCCTAAACCCTTTAAAAAAAAACCTAAAAAAGCCTAAATAATAGCCCTAAAGCCCTTTAAAAAAAAAAAAAAACCTAAAAAAGCCTAAATAATAGCCCTAAAGCCCTGAAGTAGTCGGAGGTCTGCGCCTTGCCTCCCGCCGTGGAGGGCCTCTTTCGGACCCCCGAAGCGGGCCGAGACATGGCACTGGCGGTGATCGAGGAATGTCGGAAGGTCTTCGGCTGCAGGGCTCAGGCGCCATGAATAGGGTTTAGGGTTTAGGGTTTAGGGTTTCGGGTTTCGGGTTTTGGGTTCAAGGTAGGTTTTTGGGGGGTTCTGCTGGTGTGGGGAGTGAATCAGAAAGCTTGAGGCATGGATTCGGGGGCCTTTCTTCTTTTTTGTTTCTCCTATGGCTGCTGAGGACTGGCTTTGGTCCCTGCGGCAAGAAATTTGGGGTTTGGGGTTCGGGGTTTTGGGGTTTAGGGTTTAGGGTTTGAGGGTTTGAGGGTTTAAGGGTTTTAGGGTTTTAGGGTTTTAGGGTTTTAGGGTTTTAGGGTTTTAGGGTTTTAGGGGTTTTAGGGTTTTAGGGTTTTAGGGTTTAGGGTTTTAGGGTTTGGGGTTTGGGGTTTAGGGTTTAGGGTTTGGTGTTAGGGTTTTAGGGTAAGGTTTTAGGGCTTTAGGGTTCTAGGGTTCTAGGGTTTTAGGGTTTTAGGGTTTTAGGGTTTAAGGGTTTAAGGGTTTAAGGGTTTTAGGGTTTTAGGGTTTTAGGGTTTTAGGGTTTTAGGGTTTTAGGGTTTTAGGGTTCTAGGGTTCTAGGGTTAATGGCTTAGGGTTCAGGGTACGAAAGTCTGACGGGCACACAGGGGAAGAAGGCAGGGCGAGGGTGGAGTAAGCACTTGCTGCGCGCAAACACACACACACAGAGGTTCTTAGTCGGGAATGAGGGAATGAGGGTCCTACATATACCCTTCAAGGACTCTATTGGGCCTCATTCCCCAATAAGAACCCGCCAGGATATATAACACACTGACAACCGTCCACGGTCGATGGCAAAAGGAAGGTGCTAAACCCTTAGCCCTAAACCCTAAACCCTACACCCTAAACCCTACACCCTAAACCCTAAACCCCAAACCCCAAACCCTAAACCCATTCCAGGGCCAGGACGCCACTGCAAATTAAGCCCTAGACCCTATAAAACCCTGTAAAAACCTACACACCCTCGACTAACCCTAAACTAACCCTAAACTAACCCTAAACTAACCCTAAACTAACCCTAAACTAACCCTATAAGACCTACATACCCTAAACTAACCCTAAACTAACCCTGAACCCTATGAACCCTCGAAACCCTATAAACCTATAAACCCTAAACGAACCCTATCAACCCTAAACTAAACCAAACCAAAACCCCAAAAACCCTCAACATGGGCACCCTCAGCCTAGAAATTCCGACATGGGTACTTCCCAACATAGGAATACCCCTTTTATATCCGAAATAGAATAGAATCCCCTTAAAGGGACCCCCCCCCCCCCAAATAGAAAGGGACCCCCAAATAGAATAGAATCCCCTTAAAGGGACCCCCAAATAGAATAGAATCCCCTGAAAGGGACCCCCAAATAGAATAGAATCCCCTTAAAGGTAGAAATGGAATCCCCTTAAAGGGAACCCCAAATAGAATAGAATCCCCTTAAAGCGCCCCCACAAAGGGTACAAACCCTAAACCCTAAACCCTATTTTCGGAAACCCCCCACATCCAACACTGTGCGACTGTCGAGCCCAAGCCCTCTTCCCCCAGGCCGACCTCTCGCAGGTTCCATGTGGCGACCTCAGCCACCCCAAGAAGAAAGGTGTAGGGTTTTAGGGTTTAGGGTTTAGGGTTTAGGGCTTAGGGCTGAGGGCTTAGGGTTTAGGGTTTAGGGTTTAGGGCTTAGGGTTTAGGGTTTAGGGTTTAAGGGTTTAGGGTTTAGGGGTTAGGGGTTAGGGTTTAGGGTTTAGGGCTTAAGGTTTAGGGTAGCTTCAATCTCTTCAGGGACTTTGCCTGGACCCCCCTGGGTTCTTGGGCCCCTGCTTGCCGATCCTCCAAGGGAATATTGGCCATGCTAGGAGTATGTTACCTTGGGGACGACATGAACCCTAAAAGGGTTTAGGGTTCATATACCCTGATAGGAGTTCTAGTAGTCTAGGGAATACGGTGAGGAACATGGGCCCAATTTTCGGGTTCATCTCGCCTCCAAGGTAAGGGAAACCTCTTAAGGGTACATCCTTCCTCAGGGGCCTGAGTATGTCTCCCTTGGACCTCTACTCTACAGGCCGCGGCCGCTATCCACTTAGACGTCAAGCTTTTTTTTGGGGCTTACGAAAATGTGGGACCCCGAATATAGAGCCCCAAAATAGTAGGATTTCCTTGTCATAAGGACCCCAATAAGGTACCCCGAACATTCGGGTTCCCCAGATGAATCCGACTCCTGGCTTTGAACTCTGCTCCCTTGGCACCCTAAACCCTAAACCCTAAACCCCAAACCCTTGGAGATTCAGTCTGGCCGCGACTCGCTGCTCGGGGGCCGAGGACCGATCCAGCTCCTTTTTTTCAAAGGCGCGGCAAGGAAAAAAATGGAAAGAAGAGGCCCCCACTTCTTTCAAGTATGTAATCCCTTAGGAGATGCTCTCCCTTATACTAGCAGTCCTTAATGGATTCTAGTACCCCCTAGTATGATCCCTATTCAGGGCTGTTCGTAAACGGGGAACACCCCAAGCTGTATTAGTTCATCGGAAGCAGTCCTTAAAAAGGGCTGATGAGGGGGACACATATCCCAAGGTCCCCATAATCTGGAAATCCCCAAGAGGCCCCCCCGTGGGGCGCCTTTCACACCTTGGGCGACGACTTATGAACCCTAAAAGGGTTTTAATGGTTCATATTACCTGAATCGGAATTATGGTAGTCACCCTAAACCCTAAACCCTAAACCCTAAACCCTAAACCCTACACCCCTAAACCCTAAACCCTAAACCCTAAACCAGGGTCTATGACCCCAAGCTTACGGTTCATAACTCGTCCCCAAGGCTAGGGGCTCCTGCTTGATCTGCTCCTTAAGCTCCAGGAGCAAGGAGAAGAGCTGGTGCCGCACGTAGGCGCCCGCGGGCGACTGCAGCAGGGCGTTCACGGAAGCCCTAAGCCCTAAACCCGAAACCCTAAACCCTAAACCCGAAACCCTAAACCCGAAACCCTAAACCCGAAACCCTAAACCCTAAACCTTAAACCCTAAACCCTAACCCTAATCCCCACACCCTAAGCCCTAAGCCCTAAACCCTAAGCCCTAAGCCCTAAACCCTACACCCTAGACCGCGAGATTTTGGCAGGCTACAGCAGCTTGAAGAATCAGAGGCAGCCCCCTTCCCCCAAAAATGGCCTCGCTCTCCTCGGTTTGGATGTCCTGCACATGACCAACGGTTGGACATGCCAGCATCCAAGCTGTGCCCAGGGCTCTGGGTCGGGCACAGTGTGAGGCAACGCATACGCCGACGGTTCATATCCAGTACTGCACCCGCACGCGGGTGAAAGGAACCGAGACTGACCTCTCCGCATACTCTCATTCGGGGTTCCATGCAACTTAGCCAAGTGAGCATGGTGGCTGAGCTCGCGAGCAGCCTTTTGGCATTCGAGCATGCGCAAGGGTACTTTGCAACCTTGCCAACGGATTTGCCGATTTGGCGGAGCCGAACGATGCTGGCCGACAGCTGCCGACCTGCCTCTAAGGTATACGTAGGGGTTATGTAGGGGCTATATAAGGTATACATAGGGGCTATGTTTGGTATATAGGGGCTATATAAGGTAGATATAGAGGGTGATATGGGGGAATAAGGTTAAGGGTCCCTTCTAGGGGTCCCTTCTCATAATGAAACCCCTTAACATACGAGTGGCCCGGCTCTTGGCTTCAAAGGAAATGCTCTTCGGCAAGGGGCTCAGTACTTCGAACTTTCTGGACAGAGGATCCATAGTACCTGAGCTTTTTCATCTTCGAATGAGGTCTCGGACAGCCCCTAAACCCTAAACCCTAAACGCTAAACGATAAACGCTAAGCGCTAAACCCTAAACTTTAAACCCTCAGCCTGACCTCAGGACTGACATCTTCTGAGCCCAGACACCAGCGCGCCGCGCGCAGCAGCGCGGCGCAGAAAGGGTGCAGGGTCCTGAGCATGAGATGCAGAAGTGAGATACCCAATAAACGCCCCCCCAAAAAATATGTAAAAGAAGGTTTCAAGGGCTAAGGCTTCTGGGTTATATCGCTACCCACTTGCCCCTCAGCTCTGTTTTTTCCTGACTTTAGTCCCTCATTTAGTTCTCTGTTCTTTCGCCACCTGTCCCATTTCCTAAGCCCATTTCCCCGATAATTCCCGCCGAATTTTTTCAAAATTTTATAATAAATTTTTTCCCACCCCCTTATTCGTTTTCCCTAATTTCCCCACCTTATCCATTAACTTAGGAAGGTTTCTAAGGACAAGCTACCTAATTCATTCCACAAATCCTACAAATAACAATACTCCCAAAATTTAATCTATCCACCTTATGCATTCCTATATTCTTAAAGTCTTTCCCACATCATTGTTTGAATGTTTGTTGTTGTTATGATTTATAGCAACAATAAACCTAATTTCTTCCCCATATCTCCCCCTTCTTCGTTTCAGTCTTTTCCCAACTTTTTAACCTTCTGGGGCTTCCCGTGTTGTAGTTAGTCCTTTTGGTAAAGGTTTCATATTTGAAGAAGACGCTCAACGACTACAACAACTTCGAAGAGGCACGTCTGGCATGTTTTAACGTTTCAGTCAGTCGATGCTTTCAGTTCTGACATTGACAAGCAACTCGTGAGCATGAGCACATTTGCTTTACAATGGTAGCAATTCGGCTTTCAAAGCACAATCCCCGCATTCTTTCGTTCGCTTTGCTTCTACCACTTCGAGCATGGCGACTTTGTCAGAGATTGATTGAGCTTTCCGAGCTTTCCATGAGTGCTTCCGCGGGCGGCAGTGGTGATGACCCAGAAGACCAGAAGAACCCAATTCCTACCATTTCCCCCGATGTCACTGACGACGAGGAGAGCGACGACTTCAACACAGACGAGGAGAATGCACTCACCAAGGCAGTGAAGGAGATGAGCCTCGATGAGAAGGAGACCTTGAAAAAACGCTACGACAAGCAGATGGAGACGTTGAAGGCAAAGCAGACCATCGTCAGCATGGAGCTTCGCAAGCACCTTCGCGAGATTAAGAAGGAGGAGACCAAAGAGAGGAAGGAGCAGAAAATCGAGGAGAAGAAGGCGAAGACGAAGGAGAGCCGTGAGGCAAAGGTGACGGTGAACATCGTGTTTCAGGGGCGGACATACTCCATCAGCATTTCGTTGATGCGTGGCATTGGTCACCTTCGCGACCGCTTCTTTGAGGATGCCGCGATTTCCCAGAAGCAGGGCAAGGACATCATGTTCACCTTCGGCGACGTGAATCTCTTTGAGACCTACCACGCCAGAAAAAGCTTGCGCGAGGTTGGTATCGTGGACGGCTCGGTGGTCTACGCTTCGATTCGCGGAGTTGGAGGAGGCTTCCGTCGAACCATCAAGTCGCATCTGAAACCAGATGCTGCGAAGGCGGCTTTGAAAGAGAAAATCAACGATGACTACAAGGTTGTCTTTACGCCCACGTGTGACTTCCCCGAGAGCTTCCAGACCTACCTCACTGAGATGCGTCAGTCCATGGCAGAGATAAAGTTGTTGCAGTCCAACGTGAACTTCCCGCTCATCGAGTTGGCATTGAAACAGTTGTCGGTGGAGAACCTCCAGTTGCTCCTTGACATTCTGAAGGTTTCGGAGGGCAAGCGCAGAGGCACAAGCGAGGAGAGGCTTCACAGAGCCTTGTCCGTTGTCTTCCCGAAGATGTGCTCAATGGGTGACTGCATCAAGGCTATCGAGGCATTGCAGGGGGACATGACCATCCAACTGTTCGAGATGTTCATCGACCACTATGGCGTCTTCAGGAACGGGGAAATGGTCATCAATGCTGTCGGCTTCATGGAAGACGTGAAGAAAGAGCTTATCAAACGTGAAATCTCAACCCCGGCAGATGAGCACTTCAAGACCAACGATGCTTCGTGTGTCGCGTTCTGAGCGCGTAGTTCCCTTTACGCGATTTCGCCACCGTTGCCAGTCAGACCACCCGAAATAGGGGACTTTACCGCCCAAAGTAGGGGGACTTTACCGCCCAAAGTAGGGGGACTTTACCGCCCAAAGTAGGGGGACTTTACCGCCCAAAGTAGGGGGACTTTACCGCCCAAAGTAGGGGGACTTTAGGGGGACTTTACCGCCCAAGGGGGACTTTACCGTAGTAGGGGGACTTTACCGCCCAAAGTAGGGGGACTTTACCGCCCAAAGTAGGGGGACTTTACCGCCCAAAGTAAAGTAGGGGGACTTTACCGCCCAAAGTAGGGGGACTTTACCGCCCAAAGTAGGGGGACTTTACCGCCCAAAGTAGGGGGACTTTACCGCCCAAAGTAGGGGGACTTTACCGCTCAAAATAGGGGGTCTTCGCTACACGGGAACGGTGCTTGGATTGTTGTCGTCTATGCAGTTGATGACAGCAAGGGAC
This sequence comes from Symbiodinium natans, assembly GCA_905221605.1. Taxonomy (NCBI): domain Eukaryota; class Dinophyceae; order Suessiales; family Symbiodiniaceae; genus Symbiodinium; species Symbiodinium natans. Next base: position 781,084 of record CAJNDS010002635.1, read on the forward strand.
TGAGATGTGCGACCGCAGACACAAAAGCAGGTGTCACATCAAAGCTCTGCATTATAATCCCTAAACCCCTAAACCTAAGATATACATAAACAATATTTACAAAACAGACCCGAAAACAATATCTACCCAAAAATACCCACAAATACCCAAATAGAAGCATCACCAAATCCCAGAATTCTATCCGTCCTACATCCTAAACCCTTAAAACCCCAAAATATCAAATATCCAGAGGTCATATGCATAAAAAAGACCCGAAAACAGTATTCGCCCAAAATACCCACAAATTCCCATGCAAAATACACCCAAAATCACAAAATAAAATATATCATAGACCCTACACCAAAAAATCATAAATCCCCAACTTCGCCCGAGGGATATTGAATAAGAAAAGAAAACTTTGACTAAGAAAATGACAGGTGGACGTCTACATGCAGAACACTCACCACGACGAGTTCGACGCAACGGTGCGCCCTTCCTTTGGGTTAGGGTTTTAGTTTAGGGTTTTTAGTTTAGGGTTTTTAGTTTAGGGTTTTAGTTTAGGGTTTAGACCCTAAGCCCTCATCCTATAAACCCTAAAACGCTGACAATGTCGGCTCTTCCTATCATTGAGACAACTATCGCGAGCTTTGTCGGCTCTTCCTATCATTGGGACGCGTTTAGGGTTTTAGGGTTTAGTCTTTTGAGGGTTGTTGTGGTTTAGTTCTTTCGGTTTAGGCGTTTAGGGTTGTTGTGGTTTAGTTCTTTCGGTTTAGAAGGGTTGTTGTGGTTTATGTTAGGTTAGGACTATGTTTTAAAAAAGGGGCATTTCACATTCTTTTGTTTTCGTTTTATTAAAATATTCAATGCCCCTTTTTTTGGCGGTGTTTAGGGTTTTAGTATGCTTTATTTATCGGGCAGTCGCCCCAACCGCCGACCACCAGCACCACCCAAGCCGCGCCAAGCCCAGCCCAAACCACACCCAAACCCAGAAAAAACGCCACCCAAAAGGACTTAAAGACTTGAAGCCTTATAGGGTATAGGTATATGGTAGAACCCCGTTTAAACGACGTGATGAAGTATGTTTTGAGTAGTAATATCGGTGAAATAAAGAAGAGAGGTAATAAAGAATTAAAAAAAGTAGTAATTAATGGTAATGAATACAGATATAATAAAGAACAGCCCTTCTCAACAAAATTAACCAGCAAATTAAACTCAATTGCTAAAACTCAAGGTTTTAAACGTTATGAGATACTACACAGAGCAGGACAACAAGCAAAAACGAGACAAGCCCTTAAATCATACGCAATAAGAAGAAAAGCAAAAATCACAGACGAAAGACAAGCATTAAAAAGATACGCGAACACATATTCGATTACTAATATTAATTTGAACGGTTATCGTGGTTTATCTTATTTAAAATACCAAAAAGAAAGATTAACCGAATACTTGAAAAAAGAAAAACAAATGAAAGTGTTAATAGAAGTGGATGTTGCATTTAATCATCCAGAAGAAGATGAAGTAAGACACACAATAAGAAGCAGAAGATACAACATATTGAACGAAGAAGACTTAAACAAAGCCATAAACAACATGGCGGGCGACATTGAGGAACAAATAGAAAACTCACAGTTAAAACGTTCAGGATTAACAATAAAAAAGATTATGAAAATAACAATTCATTATGACAAATATGACCCTACAAGGGCAGGGTCTTATATTGAATTACCTAAGTGGATATCATTAAAGAAGGCATGCATCAACATTAAAAACGATGACGATTATTGTTTCAAATATTGCGTTCAATGCTATTTTTACAACATCTTTAAAAATCACAATCCCGAAAGAATGTATCATTATAATAAGTTGAAAAACAATGATTCTTTCTTAAAATGGGATGATGTTAATTTTCCAGCTTCTAATGATGATATAGATTATTTTGAAGAGATTAATGAAGGTAGCATTTCAATAAATGTTTATGTTATAGACGAGGATAAACAAAAGATAAGAGCAGACAGAATAACAAAAAAGTTAAGACCAACATGTCATGTAAATCTGTTGCGCTTAGAAAAGGATGATAAAAGTCATTATGTATTGATAAAGGACTATTCGAGATTAATGAGTATGCAAACGAACAAGAACAAAATAAAACTGTTTCACTGTCAATTTTGTCAGAAAGGCTTTCAGAAAGAAACCTTATTAACACAACATACAATAAAAGGATGCATGGCAAATAACATTCAAAACGTAGAGATGCCAGAAAAGGATAAAACATTTTTTAAGAACCACTATAAAAAGCTTAAATGCCCATATGTTATTTATGGTGATTTTGAATGTTTAACTACACAAACAGATGAAGGTATAAAAGGGACATATCAGGAACATAAACCATCGGGTTTTATGCTAAACGTTGTTAATTCAATAACCGATGAATGTAAGCCTTATTTATACAGAGGTGAAGATTGTATGAACAAATTCTGCGAAACCATGAATGAGATAAGGGAAGAAATAATGTATGTAATAAAACATCCCTTATCAATGAATGACTTAACAGACAAAGAACAAAAAGAATACGACGAAGCCAAAAGGTGTCATATTTGTAACGGTTGTTTTGATAACAAAAAGGACGGAAAAAAGAAGGTAAGAGACCATTGTCATTTTACAGGACAATATAGAGGTCCAGCACACTTAAAATGTAATCTTGATTTTTGTTTTAAAGATTTCAAAATCCCAGTTTTCTTTCATAATCTTAAGAATTATGACGCGCACTTAATTATATCCAACTTGGATAAGTTAGACACGGAAAAGGACGAAATAAACGTAATTGCACAAAACAGCGAAAAGTTCATAACCTTTTGTCTTAAAGAGCTTGAGTTTAAAGATACGTTCAGTTTTTTATCTTCTTCCTTAGATAAGCTTGTTAAGCTAACAAAATATGAAGAAAATGATAAGCGCGAAAATTGGACGGAAAACTTCAAATTCAGCAGAACAAGCAAATACATAACATCAGATGAGGATTTAGATTTATTAACGGATAAGGGCGTTTATCCATATGATTACTTCACAGATTTTAAGAAATTTAATGAAACATCCCTACCATCAATTGAAGATTTTTATAGTCAGCTTACGGAACAGAACATAGAACAAAAAGAATATGACAGAGCAAAACACATATGGAACCATTTTAACATAAAAGACTTGGGAGAATACCACGACTTATATTTGCAAACAGATGTGTTTTTATTAACAGACGTCTTTGAAAACTTTAGAACTAAATGTTTAGAAGATTACGGCTTAGACCCAGCTCATTATTACACATTACCTAATTTTAGTTGGGACGCGATGCTTTTAAAAACAGGTGTTTGCTTACAACTGGTTCAAGATGAAGAGATTTATAAAATGTTTGAAAAGGGGCTTCGCGGGGGCATGTGCCAAACATCCTTAAGAAAAGCAGACGCAAACAATAAATACATGGGTGAGGATTATGATAAAACGAAGGAATCATCATATATAAATTACTTAGATGCTAATAACTTATATGGTTTAGCCATGTGTCAAAAATTGCCATACAAAGATATTAAATTTGAAGATAAGCCCTTAACCGAAGAAGAAATAATTAATTATTCTGACGGTTCTCTCGGCTTTATTGTAGATGTTGATTTAGAGTATCCCGACGAAGTCCATGAGAAACATAAGGATTACCCATTAGCACCGCAAATAATGAATGTTACCGCAGACATGTTATCGGAAACACAGAAGGAAATATATAAATCTTATAATCACAATAAAGAACCTACAGATGAGAAAACAAACAAGTTAATTTTAAATGTATATGATAAAAATAGATATGTATGTCACGTTAAGATTTTACAGTATTATCTGAAACAAGGCTTGAAAATAAAGCGTGTTTGGAGAACAATATCTTTCAAACAAAAGGCATGGCTAAAACCATGGATTGATTTTAACACTAACAAAAGAAAACAGGCAACATCAGATTTTGAAAAAGATATGTATAAATTAATGAATAACGCTTGCTACGGTAAAACAATGGAAAACGTAAGAGAACATATAGATTTTGAATTAGTTAATACACCTCAACGTTATCAAAAATGTGTTAATAGCCCTACATTTAAACATAGACATATAATTAATGAAAATCTCGTAGGAGTTGAGAAGCTAAAACACACAGTATTATTAAATAAGCCTATATATGTGGGTATGTGTATCTTAGACTTATCTAAGTTACATATGTATTCGTTTTATTATGACATTCTAAAAAAGAAATACGAAGACAACGTAAGATTAATATATACAGATACTGACAGCTTCGTTATACATACTAAAACGGAAGACATATATGAAGACTTCCAAGAAATAAGTAATCACATGGACTTTAGCGGTTATGATAAAAATCATACATGCTATGACTCAAAAAATAAGAAGGTATTAGGAAAATTCAAGGATGAATGTGCAGGTAAAATAATAACAAGCTTCATAGGATTAAAGCCTAAATCTTATGCGTTCAAGATACATAATGAACAGAATGAAGAAAAGAAAAGCAAAGGCATAGTAAAACATAAAGTTAAGAAAGAATTCAATTATAAAAGATACGAAGACACCTTAAACAATGAATGTATAGATAACAGCGTAACATTCAACAGCATACGTTCAAAAAATCATCAGATATATAGCATAAAACAAACAAAACAAGCTCTAAGCAGTTATGATAATAAAAGGTATTACATAAATAACATAGAAAGTTTGCCATATGGGTTTTTTAGCATAAAGTAGAAAAAATAGATATTGATAAAAATAATTATCAATATTTATTTAATTGGCATTGGAACATGCCCAAACGTTATTGATTTTAAAATTTTGTCTCTTGCTTCGTCTTGTTTTTTTTCTAACTGTCGCGACTTACACTTTTGAGTTAGATAGTGGCGGGATTTATTCGCCTTTGTGCTTATACATGCACCGCATCTATCACATGTCCAACCGACTTTAAGCTTTGTTTGAAAATAGTCTCTAAAATATCCGTTTTCCTTGTTCTTCGTGTTATTACTGTCATTTAATGCCTTACGCTTCTGCTCCCGCGTGGGTTCTTCTTCTTTCTCGGTGTCTGTGGTAAAGCTTCCCGCATCTTCTACCGAATTCCATAGTATATCAAATAATTCGTCGTCTATCACTGACTTTTTGCCATTATGCACAAAAAAGCTTGTCATCCAATTAATCTATAAGGCATTTAGTCTTTAAGCCGTTTTCCCACGTTGTTAATCAACTAACAACAGCTCGTGTCTGTTGTATTTCTTGCTTCTGCCTTCTAATGTATAATATTTGTTAAGGGTGGTGTCTCTATCTACACTGCTTACTGTATATGTCTCACTGCTCCATTTGCTACGGGTCTCCTTCCTCGAACTATAATTTCCTTTTCCTTTGTCGTATATTTTGACTTTATCCCCTTCTTCTATTTTAGGATAATTTCTTAAATATTTTTCTTTCAACACTAAATTAGCCTTTACATTTACTTCGTTGTCGTCTTCGTGTGCTTTATTCGGTGTAAATCCTGTGCTCGAATGAACCATCATATTATTATATTTCTTTAATACTGGTTTCAACATTTCAGACCAACTATTTTTGGTAAATTCGGCTCTGTCTCCTATCATTTTCTTAAAGGTTCTTATTGCTCTCTCGGCTACGTTAGCGTGTGTCAATGTTACTATATGGTTAATACCTTCACCTTTAAAATAATCTTGAAGCTTTTTAGAATTGAAGCTACCTTCATCGTCTGAATAAATACTCATCGGATGCCCTAACGTTTTGAAACATTCTAAAACTGCATCATATACATCAACACCGTCTTTACTTTTTAATGGGACTACATGAACTTTTTTACTAAATATGTCAATACATAAAAGGGCATATCTTAACTTATCCTTCGTTCCTGTGTCTCTCATTAAGCTTTGCATATCCATAATATCAATCTGAAATTCAAACCTGCTAAACGGTGCAGAATAGCTATTAAAATTTTTGTATCCTTGCTTTTGCTTGTTAGGTTGCTTTTTAACCCAATCTTTAACAAATTGAAGACTCACACCTGCGCCATCTTTGTTAGCTTCCTTGTATAAACTCTGAATGCTACCATAACCACGTTCTAAGTCATAATATATATTGCTTAATATTTCTTCCTTGCTTAAACTCATATAAAGAGTAGAGAAAAGAAGTAATGATATAAAAGGACTTAAAAACGACTTAAAGACTTGACGCCTTCTTATGTTAGTGAGATGAAGGCTTGTATTTACAATTGTCCTAACTGTCAAAAGTTAAAAAACCTTGAGTTGTGCTTTCCTGATAATGTCAATGACAATATTAAGGAATTCCTAACTTGTTCTGATATTATAGACAATGATGTTTATGATGACCTTTACTTGTTTGCTCGGATGTATCCCTTAGACTTAACCCAGAAAGAAATAAAACGTTGTTGTTTTGATTTTAGAGTAGACCCAAATCTTTTTCGTAAATATATCAATAATAATACAATGGAGCACATTAAAACCATATATGATAATTTTTATGACTTACACTTTTGCGCTGAATATTTTAACAAACGTGCTACTTGTTTCGGTGACTTATTCTTTTACAACAAAGTATATAGTGAAGTGTATATAATACTTGAAACCGTGATAGACATCTATTTATTCAAGAAGAATACCAGATGTAAGCCTCACGATTATAAGTTCTTCAAACATGATATTGATGAAGAAATATTTGATATAATGGAAAAACAAGCTGAAAGTATATTAGCATGTAAAACAGACAAAAAGATTAAACAATAAACCTAATTATTAATAAAACCTATTAATAATTATGTTTAACACCACACGTTTAAAGTTATGTTATGTTATACCGTTAATCATGGGAAGTTCAACATCAACCCAACAAACAAACACAGAACCTTTAATAAATCCTTCTGCGAAAATAAAAAATCCTAAACCTATACGCGTTCATCCTAAATTCTCATTAGGCGAATGCATATTTACAATTGAGAACCCCGAACTCTACAGAGACCACTCGTGCAAAGTAATATTTAAATATGTTGTAAATGATGAAGTTTGTAAAGATATACGAGGTAAGGTAATAAAAGATATATTGAACGGAGTTTCGCATTATACCCAATGGCATTTAAGAACATATATACCTATCGAAAACGAAGATAAAAATAATTGGTTTGTATTCAAAACCGCACTTGACAATCTTGAAGAAACAATAGCCATTTACAAATTAAATAACTTTTCATATCATATTTATCCCTGATGAGTTTTAATATTACAATTAATATTAAAACCTATCTCACTCGCTAATAGTTTTACATTCATACTTTTCGTTTTCCTTGTTAAACTCAATTTCATAATATTTTAGGGTTTCTTCTTTTGGGACTTTTATTTCTTTCTTATTCAATCTATCCATGTAGGTTTTCCGCTTCTTCTCCCATTCAACTTTATCGGTTGGTTTTGACGTTGTGCTCTTTTCATAAGTGCTTTGTTTCTTAACATTATCCTTAACTAACTGTTTAACAAGTCCTAAAATCTCATTGATTTTTAATTGTGTCATGTTGTGGTTTTCTACAATAGTGTTATAAATCTCATCTGTGCTCACCTTACCCTCGGTCATATACGTTATTACGTATTCTACCCTTTAGACCCTGATAATCTCCTCAATATCGGCATCGCTCAAGGGTTCTTTTACGTGTTGAATACACCACCCTTTCGGCTTCAAGTGTTCAATTATATTTTTAATGTGTGCTTCCGTCTGTGGTTTTCTTAAGTCAATCTGTGCCCAAATGAATTTAAATGTCTCGGGTTCATATTTTAATAATCTTTGTTCCCACCCTAAACTCGTCCAACAATCTAAATCAATACCTGTAACATAATAATCGCATTTTTCAGCTACTTTTTGAATGCTCATCTTGCTCTGGTAAATGTTTAGAAGTTTTCCCATATAAAATATATGTTAAATGTTTTTCCCGACATTTAACGCACGTTTTACACATTTTGCCGTAACAACCAATAAAATACGATTTAGGAACATAACAACGGCAATATTTACAAAATCCGATGTCTTGATTATAACCTTCGTTTGGTTCATTTGTTAATTTAAATTCTACTATATTAGCCATATTAATAATAATAACAATTTATTATTATTATATGTATAGGGGAGAAGAAAAACTAATTAAGCAACTGCTTATGAGATGCTATTGAACATGTCGCACTACTTCCCTTTCGTGTGTCCGTTCAATGTGAAACAAAGGGGTCACTGTTTGGGGGCAACTGTCATAATCTAATATAAATATGTCTTTAATATTAATCCATACTATTTAATTTCAAGTTCTTCTTTAGCTCCTCTACTTCTTTTTCTAACACTTGTATTCTTTCTTCGGGCGTTGGTTTTCGCGAACCGAACCCTGTATCTACAGTATCAACATCTTCATTATCTTTCATATTAGTTTTAAAAATAGCGTTTCCGTCGGGTGTCGTTCCTCTGCCCATTTTCCAGCTACTCCTATTCTCTACCTGATTAACTACGACGTTACCCTGTTTATCTGTTGTTGTTTTAGTTTGTTTATACAATGCCTTTTTACCACATCTACAAAAGTTACAATCAACACTACTTTTATCAATGTGAAACCCTCCGCTGTTCTCTTCCATTAATATTATTTAGATTTTTTCATATTTTTAAGATAATAGCAAACGGCTTTCAAGAACTCTAACAAACTACGACAACACATTCTGTATCTTGGTGTTTTAATTACTTCATCTAATTTCTCTATCTCATTTATTGTTTCTATATATTTATCCATATTATTAAATAACGATATAATTTTCTATGTATTAATAATAATGTCAAACATTCCGATAGTTAAACCTGTTAATGTCAAAGAATACGAGTTCAAACAGTCCAAGTATGAAGTAGCTCCAAGATTACCTTTTAGTCAAATAATAACTGGCCCTTCTGGAAGTGGTAAAGGCATATTATTACAGTCAATGATATTAGACATTTATCGCGATGTTTTCGCAAGAATATATGTATGGTCGCCCTCTGTTTCAATTGATCCTAACTGGACTCCTGTTAAAAGGTATATTCAGAACGATTTGAAGGTGGATTTAGAGAAAGAAAAATGTATGTTTGATGAATACAACCCCTCAGAATTAGAAGAAGTCATAAACAGACAACATAAAATAACTGAGTATCAAAAGAAGAATGGACACAAGCAATTGCATTCAATATTAATTATTGTTGATGATTTTGCTGATTCAAAAGCGTTCTCTCGAAATAGTCCATTATTAAATCAATTATACGTAAGGGGGCGACATAAAGCGATATGTATTATAACGGCAACGCAAAAATTTAACGCACTGTCTCCAATAATTCGTGTCAATAGTCGTCAGTTGTTCTTCTTTAGATTAAGGAATTACAAAGAAATAGAAACAATGGTTGAGGAATTAAGCGCCGTATTGATTAAAAAATCTTCTGTAGCAGATACTAAAAATCTTGCAGAAGCAAAGAAATTATTATTGGAAGTGTATAATTTAGCTACAGAAGAACCGTATAGTTTTTTATTCATTAACTTGATGAAAGCAGACGTAAATGATATGTTTTATAAAAGGTTTGATGCTAAATTAGTTATAGATTAATAATATTATTTTGCTATAATATTATTAATCATCATCCTTAATTTTCTTTTTCAACTTTGTTATTTCTCCTTTCATCGTTGCCATTTCCTTTTTCATTGTTTTTACTAAATCTTTTAATTCTTCTACTTCATTTATTGTTGCTTGTAATGCACTCCATAAAATAGGAACACAAGAAGTATAATCAAACTTTAAATACCCGTCTTTGCCTTCTTTAACTATATTTTGCCATTCGTCTGGAACTTTTTTACTTAAAAAGTCATTAGCAATAAAACCACAACATGATTTACCTTGTTGTCTGTCATCAATAAAATGATATGTTTTTGGAACAATGTATTTAACTAACTCAACTGCTTTTTTCTGGTTAAGTTCCTTAATGTCTTTCTTCAACCTTTTATCAGAACTTGGAATTAGAGAGCCTGTATATTCAATATCTCCATTAACGAGAATGCCACCTGGTGAAATTGACAATACATCATTCGATACTGAAACACTACCAAAATAAAATGCGTATTCACCTCCCGCATCAGTATTTAAAAATTGTATTTGGTCTACGGTGCTTATTGTCTCTTGTGTTATTTCTAAGTTATTCATTTTTACTTTTCCATCTGTTATTTTAATTTCTGGTGTGCTACTTTCTAATCCAACAGTTAAATTAATATCACCTAATGTATCGCCATTTCTAACAAATAACTTATATTGTCCGTCCAATACTTCTTTTAATTCACTACTGTTCTGAAACATAAAACGCCCCCAACTAATAACATCCGCTTCACCAACGATATTACCAATACTATTAAATGTTTGATTATTTGTAACTGCTCTATTAATAGTAATTCCGTTAGTGTCGTTTAATTGTAGTGCTATTGTTCCTGTTGTTGGGTCGGTTGTTCTATTTGATTGTAATGAAAAATTAATTTCTTCTGTCGATATTACATTTAATGAATTATTAACGTCCGCTCTTTGAAAAATTCTGCCTGAGTTATTAACATAAATATCTCCATTAAATGTTGATGTGCTTTGAAACGATGCTGTGCTTCCAAAATTAGCATTCCCACCACTTACATTTAGTTTATTTGCTCCTTGAATTGCTCCGATGCCTAAACTTAAACAATAAACACCATTACCGTTAGCAGTATTTAATAAAAGCAATGATGAACTGTCGTTGCTTGTGTTATAAGCATTAATATTAAATGAATTAAATTTTAAATATCCTTGTGCATTTTTTACAGTCATAACATTCGACGCATCTGTTGTATCTTTATAAAATGTAAGTCCTGAGTTATTAGATATATTACAATTTTCACCATAAAAATTTAAATCATTAGATAAGTCTAAATTACCATCCACTTTTAAGTTTTGTCTAACAATAGCATTATCAACAACATCCAAATTATACCCGCTTGTTAATGTTTCCGTTCCTGTATCTACTAATAAGGAATGTGATTTAACATATTGATTAGCATTATTATTCAAGTTTAATATTCTACCTGTATCACCGACGGAATTATAACAATCGATATTATCATTATTAAAAGTAATATAATTATCAGTATTTCTAACGGTAAATGATAAATTAGCGTCTGCTGTATTTTCCACTACTAAACCACCTGTTGGCGTTTCTATTTTCCCACTCATTTTATAACCTGCGTTATTATTAGTTAAATCTAATTGTTTAATAGCGTCATCTGATGTATTATTACAAAATATCTTATCCCCTTGCAAAGTTATATAACTCGTTGCGTTCTTAAACTCTGCTAATACTTTATCACCTCCTCCTGTCTGATTGCTAAATAATAACCCTTCTACCGGACTAATATTTATAGTTGAATTATTTAATGTTAATCCACTATGAATAATCGTAGGGGCGGAACAATCAATAATAGGATTGGCACTAAATCTATTGGTAAAATCACTTACTGGAACTCTTAAAGCGAGTAAATTATCTATTTCCGTTGTTGTGTATGTGTCGCCTCCTCCCGCTCCTGCTATTAATCCATCTACTTCGGTTTTATTATAATAATTTGTTCCTAATTGGGTGTTGGTCTGGTAATTTGTTGATAAATTTGTGTCTATTTGAGTTTGTGTGTAATAATTCGTAAAGGTTGAGTCTATTTCTGTTTTATTGTAAAATGTGCTCGTTAAGGTGGTGTTTGTTTGATACTCCGTATCTAATAAGTGTGTTAAAGAACTAATATTATGAAAGTTTTGTAGTTGTTTTGTGTTTAAAACTGCTATATCTGCAGTGTTTGTTGCTATGTCCGTTGCGTTTGCTGTGTTGATGTCTCCTAATTCTGTTTTTGTTGCGTATAGGTCTGTCAAATCCGTTCCACTTACAACAATATAATCTGCTGTTAATGTGTTTGTATTATTTAGTGTCAAAGGCATTAGTTAATATTAATAAAATAGATAATTATTTTATTAATATTAATTATCTCATAATCAGTCAAAAACTTTCAAACCGAGGTCTTTTATTTCTAATATTTGTTCCGACAGTAATGTTATATAACAATTATCTGGCATATTCGTATTAGTTATTGAAGCGTTTGCGGGTTTAACTTTTAATAACATTTGTTGCCCTGCACGTGTATTAATTCCTGTATAACTACTATCCGGCACTTTTTCAAAGGAGAAAGCAAAGACAAATTGGCGGTCTCTATATTGTTTAAAGTCAATTGATAAACTATGTTGATGAAACATTGGTAGATTTAATGCCTTTCGTAAATGATAGTAGCACTCGGTAATCGAAGCACATGGGTATTCTGGATACAATTTAGAACCTAATTGAATCTGAAATTCTAAATCCAAATCGGGGTCATATATTCCTTCGTTTGCGGGAAATGATGCCTGTTGTGGATGATAGAAGCGACAGAACTCTTTATCGCAGTATTCAAAACCTGTGCTTGGGTCTCCGCTCTTGTAAAATGTAACAAACGATGCTACTAATTTAGATACTGAACGAATAACTTGAACGCTAAAATTGTCGTTTCCTGTTAATGCTTGTGATTGAGTAATATAAGTGGTATAAGTAATGGGTAATCCTTTACCTTCTAAAAGATGTTTAACATATTCATTATTTAAGTTATTATCTAAGGTGCAGACATCGCAAACAACTCGAGCATTATTGATTTCCCATTGAATACTTGTATTTCTGTATCTTGCGTTTTCTTGTCCTGCGTCTGCGGGATTAACATTATTTACGAAACGATTGCCTACGGCAGTGTTCGCTGTATCATCATTATAATCAATAATACAATCGGTGGCATTTGTTACGAGTTCTAATTCGATTGTTAAGTTTCCCATATATTTTAATGGTAAATATTTAAATTGTGAAAAGAGGCCACATAATGGTTTGAAACAAACTGTCATTTTGTTTTTAAATCCTTGGCAATTATAACCGTTAACTTCATATTTTAATTCGGGTGTTACTCCGTCTGCATATAATGTTCTTACTTCGTCATCGTATCTATATCCGAAGGATTCGTTTGCTTCGTCTTTTCGTGCTCCTGCAGACATCATTTTAGAGAACATATGATGAACTCGGTTATAATTATCAAAGTCTTCAACAACTTGATTACCAGCAATAATTCGCATTCGTCTGAAGAAAGAATAAGCGGGTGATAATGGACGAAGTTTATTATCATAATCGCCAAGGTCTAAGTTTTGTAATGTAAAGAAAATGCGAACTGATTGAGGGTCTAACCATGTGTTGTCTTCGCCGTTTAATGAAAATTTTAATACACGATTACCGCTATTGCTTTTATAGATATTTGAACCAGTCGGCCAGAATGACACAGAACGACGATCTTGAATGTATGAACTACCTTTGTTTAATTTAAAGCTTAAATTATCAATAAGGATATCTTCGGGTGCGAACGTTTCCATACTTATATATTTATGATTAGATAATTAATATTTTTATAATAAATTTAATCAAATATATTAGACTTAATTTTATTTTCGGTTTTATTATTGTCTTTCTTTGTTTTAATGGTCTCTTTCAGTTTCATCTCTCCGCCATCTTCTACTATTTTCCTTATTTCGTCGTAACTGTTTTGTTTAAACTTTTTATCGGGCTTTGGCTTCTCTACCTTCTCGTATGATGTTGTTTTATAGGCGAACATTATTAATATTATTTAGAAAAGATTTTAATCAAACTGCTCTAAAAACTCTTCTTGTGATATTGGTAAATTACCTGCTTTGTTATGAACATTTCCTATATCTTGATATGAATGATTTTGTAAAGGGTCTAACGTTCCTCTGTTTAATGTTAAACTGCCTTTATCGAACATACTAACAACGTCGCCCGCTTTTCTTATTCTTAGGTTTGTTCCTGTGTCTTCTGGGCGTTGTCCTGAAACAAAAGGTGAACCGTAACTTCTACTTCTAAAAATATTACCATAATCATTATTTATTTGTTGTCCCACAGCCGACCCTAAGCTATGGCTTATTATATCAGTAATACCTGTGAGTTTTTTACCATCAACTTGTATAGTTCCGTCTTTAATAAATTTATCAACATCTTTATATCTTTTTGTTTGTTGTGTTTGATACAACGGTAATTTTAAATCGTCATAAACATCTCTCCCGCTTTTTGTTCCCGCTATGTATAAAATAGAACCATTTTGATAAATCCCTTCTGGGTTTTCATAAGCAAGTCTTAATCCTTGTGTATCGGTTAGAAACGTTTCGGCACCTGCTAATTCTTCCCTAACTTCGTCATTAATCTTATTTCTTGTATTGGGCGCTTCGTATAAAACACCTTCATTTCTTCTTTTATGTTTAAACATTCCTTTATAAAATAACTTATAATTTATTTCTAATTTAATTAATAATGCTTAAGTTCAAGAAGGTATATATCGATAGTAGTTATAAAGTAAGTGGCACTTCATCCGAATTTACGATAGACTTGCCTGAAACTGTCCAACTTGAAGATAATATGTTATGTCAAATACATGAGGTAAGTATTCCACATTCGTGGTATTCAATAAACAGCACAAATAACAATATTTATTGGAGACATCAAGTTATACCCCCTGGTGTTATAGCGGGTATTACTTACCGTAAAGTAACAATTCCCGAAGGTAACTATACAGCGGTAGATTTAGCACAAACCATACAAATAGCGATTAATCTATTAGTGGATACAAACGACAGACCTAACACATATTCTTTAAGTTACAACACATCAACTAACAAATTTACAATCAGTTCCAATTACGCAACAGTTATTTTTGTTCTTCTCACTGATGGGGAAGTTGCGCCAGTGGCAAATTTGTTTAGTGACCCTGTTGATGTTAATAACTTATATTCTTTAAACCGCGTGATTGGCAACACAACCCCGGCAACCGACGCTTATACTAATGTAGCACCTTATACAACTAATTTTATTGATTTAACACCTGTTAAAAATGTTTATTTGCATTGTAATGAAATTAGCAACTATAACCAATTAACAGTAGCGGGTAACTCAAGTATTATAAAAAAGATTCCCGTTAATGTTCCTTACTTAGGGGTCATTAATGATTGCGAGTTGAGCGTTGTTGATTATATTGACGTCTCTAACAAATTATTAAGAAGATTAAATTTTCGTCTTACTGACCATCTTAACCAAAATATTAATTTAAACGAGGTGGATGTTTCATTCACGATAACATTTTTTAAAGGTTAAAATAACATATAAAATTTCTATATAGAATATATGGAAACGATTAATAATGAAGTTCAAGAAAGTCAAAATGAAGAAGCAAATGAAAAGGTGGTTGAAAATATTATTGAAGAAGCGACCGAACCACAACCCACACAAGAAATTAAACAAGAGGAAGCAAAGCAAGAAGAAGCGGAAGAGAAACCGAAACCAAAAGCAACGGCGAAAAAACTACCGAGAACAGTAAAGGTCGTAGAGATGGTGAATTGTCCCGACTGTGATAAAAAGATGTTACCCAAGAGCTTAAAACATTCGCATCCGAGAAATTGTAAAGGTCAGCCTTCGGAAACATTGCCCGTTAATAAACAGAAAAACTCGTATGGGTCTAAACTGAAGGAACAGATGAGAAAAGAAATAGAGGAAGAAATGAAAAGCAAATATCAAAACAAAGAAAACGAAATAATGCAACATAGCGAAGAAATTGAAGTCGCGAATTCACGCGAGGCTCAGCCGAGCGTCAAAACTAAAACAATACCAAAACAACCCGTCGTAATGAAACAGCCAGAGCGACAATTAACAGCAAGTGAATTATTACAACAGTCATACAACGAAATGAAGAAATTGAAGCAACAAGAGAAAGCCGAGAAAATAGCACGGTTTAAAACAAGCATGTTTTAAATTATATTTAATAATTATTATCTACTATTGAATATAATATGAGCATTTTTAAGAGCAAACCAGAGATGAGACGTATGCCTATGGTAGAACAATATTATGATTTAGAAGAATCAATCGGTGTAGCAAGTCGGAAGAAAGAACTCGAAGACATGAAGTTAAGAATAGAAGAAGCGGAAAACAGAGCTAAGAACGTAGCGTTACGTAATGATTGGGTAAAGCACCAAAAACAAAGTTTATATCAAGGGCAACTTGATGATATCAATAGACAGTTAGAGAGACCATCAATGCCAGTAAGAACGAAAGAGGAACTGATGAAACGCCAAGATGAATTAAAAACTATAATGAAAGAAATAATTTAAATCTAAAATAATAATATTAATGATTAAAACGTTAAAATCTGAATGAAAATTACGTCCGACGTATGATGAGTTAGTCGGTATGATTGAAAGCCAAGGCGACCCTAACAGACCACCAATAGAGAAAATAATTGACAGAAGAGCTACATTATTTCGTAATAATCAGTTCGGTAGTCAGTTAGATAACGTTGATTTTTTAGGATTGAAGAAACAGGAAGAAGACAAATTAAACGAAGAAATGAGACAAACACAACTGAGACAAACGGCAATAGCAAGAGGGACATCGGTAGGAATGCTAAACGCTCAGACATCAGTAAGTTCATCAATGCCAAGCGGTGCAACAACGCCATTTTTAGATGTAGGTTCAACGCCTTCGGAAAGTGAAGTTCCAAGTTTAGCCATAGAACAGATTGACGCAATACGAGCCGAATTAGAACGACACAACCAATTTATTAGGAATACGTCATCATCAACAGCCAATGAAGCAAGTAGTGAATTAAGAGAAGTGGGCGACCAAGAAATACCAGACGGTGTAATTTTAGAAGATGAATTAGAAGAAGATGATGACGATGAAATGCCACCGTTAGAAAGTGTGCCACCTTCAAGAGATGCGAGAGGAGTTAGACTAAGCAAAGTATCAAAAAGAATTAGAGGCAAACAAACCCCAACAACAGAAATACAACCTTCAACAAGTTCATCAAGCACAGCAAAAGACATATTAGTGAGTGGAGCAAAAGCAGGAGTAGAAACATTAGCAAAAGCAGGAGCAACAGCATTAGCAAAATCATTTTTACCAGTTTGAGCATATAAAATAAAATTATCTTATTTTATATTATATGTTACGGTTACGCCCGACTTTTGAACAAATTGAACGAGAAGCGAGAACAAGCAGATTAAGAATATTACCAGAACGACAAAGAAGAACACAACAAGGGATATTATTAGATGAGGTCGATTTTGATGATTTTGATTTAGGGAAATACGATAGGAAAACCTTATTATTGAATGAAAACCCAGAGAAGGGAACACAAACAGATGCGTTCAATGAAACGCCAAGTATAACAGAAAGCGAAAGTATGAGAACGCCAGAAGAAGAAATAAAAGAACAGATAGAAGAAGAAGAAGCCGAAAGCGAAAACATAGCTGAAAACCAACAAGAAGGCGAAAGAGAAAGAACGCAAAAGAAATCAGTAATGCGAAGAGTTTATGATGCCATGTTTGGAGATGATGAGTTTAAAGAAGAAAGAGAAGAAATGCGAAGCAGAAGGCAACAAATAGATGAAGATGATTTAGAACGTGAAACACCTATTGAACCACAAAAGAGCGAAGAGAGCGATAACAGTTTGCCTATGAATGTTAAAAAATCTTATGAGCCTTCTTCATCCTCATCAAGTTCTCGTAGAAGTTCGAACAGAAGTGTATTATTACCAGTTGAAGAAGAAGCATTAAGCGAATACATTCATTCATCAGCACCCGAAACAGTTCAAAGTTCTGTTCCAAGTAATCGGACTATTGAATATGTTGATGAAGCATCGCCACCTCAAAGCGTTGTTAGTTCTCGTAGAAGTCAAGAAACCATTGAGTATATAAGAAGCAGAACGAGTTCAAGACGTTCAAGTGTTCAATCAGGAGGCTCTTAATTAAAAAATCTATGGGTTGCTGTATTTCATAAAACTTACAACAAAAGGACTAACTACAACACGGGAAGCCCCAGAAGGTTAAAAAGTTGGGAAAAGACTGAAACGAAGAAGGGGGAGATATGGGGAAGAAATTAGGTTTATTGTTGCTATAAATCATAACAACAACAAACATTCAAACAATGATATGGGAAGGACTTTAAGAATATAGGAACGCATAAGGTGGAGATGTTAGATTTTGGGGGTGTTGTTATTTGTAGGATTTGTGGAACGAATTAGGTAGCTTGTCCTTAGAAACCTTCCTAAGTTAATGGATAAGGTGGGGAAATTAGGGAAAACGAATAAGGGGGTGGGAAAAAATTTATTATAAAATTTTGAAAAAATTCGGCGGGAATTATCGGGGAAATGGGCTTAGGAAATGGGACAGGTGGCGAAAGAACAGAGAACTAAATGAGGGACTAAAGTCAGGAAAAAACAGAGCTGAGGGGCAAGTGGGTAGCGATATAACCCAGAAGCCTTAGCCCTTGAAACCTTCTTTTACATATTTTTTCCCCCCCCCCAAAAAAAAAAAAAAAAAACTCCAAAAAAACCCTGAAGTTCAAAGTTTCCTATAAAGGGGTCCAGACTCCGAAACCCGACCCCCGCCCCCCCCCCCAAAAAAAAAAAAAAAAAAAAAGAAAAACTCGGAAGTTCTTTGCGGGGCAAGGCTCGGGTCGCACTTGCCGGAGAGCAGCAGCATGGCTGCAGCAAAGACCTCGTCCACTCTGAGCCCAGACCTCACACAGCAGCCAGGACTTTTTAGGGTTTAGGATTTGGGGTTTAGGGTTTAGGGTTTAGGGTTACTTACTGGTTCTTGCTTACCCAGACCCCGGGAAGGATCCTCCCAGGGGTCTGGGTAGGGAATGAGGGAATGGGGCTATATTAGAATGCTGGGCACCCCTAGATGCCCCTGTATACTCTTCAAGGGATTGCATAATGGTGCCTAATTCCCCCATTCCCTACTCATTGCCAGGGGGTTGGGGATGCCCCCCTTCAGAAACTCCTTCTAAATCCTCTAAGCCCTTACAAACCTTTAACCCCCTCAAAGCCCTGAAAACCCTTAAACCCCTTAAAAACACTAAACCAAAGACCCTAGGCCGTAGGCCCTAAACCCTAAACCCTAAACCCTAAACCCTAAACCCTAAACCCTAAACCCTAAACCCAAACCCTAAACCCTAAACCCTAAACCCTAAACCCTAAACCCTAAACCCTAAACCCTAAACCCTAATCCACGGTCCTCCGAAGCGACGCGGCGGCGCGGAGGGGCGCCAGGGCCGCGAGGCACTGGCCGTGGCCCAGACGAAAGTTCTCGCAGCATTGGGGTTTAGGGTTTAAGGTTTAGGGTTTAGGGTTTAGGGTTTAGGGTTTAGGGTTTAGGGTTTAGGGTTTAGGGTTTAGGGTTTAGGGTTTAGTTTACGGGGTCTAGGGTTTAGGGTTTAAGGTTTAGGGCTGAGGGTTTGAGGTTTAGGGTTCAGGGCTTAGGGTTTAGGGAGAATATAGGGTCTAGAGGATTCAGGGTTGAGCCTGTTGTGGGTAGGGTGAGAGGGCTGAGGGGGACTCGGAGGGATTCGCGTTGATACTTTCGCTTTGTTGCTTTCTGCTTAGTCAGATTTCATTTCGTTCTACAAATTTGTTGATCTGCCTCAGCCAGCGAGGCTGCTGCATGAGAGGTTGAGGGTTTAGGGCTTAATTAGCATATAGGGTTTAGGGTTTAGGGTTTAGGGAGTTTAAAGTTTAGAGTTTAGGGTTTAGGGTTTAGGGTTTAGGTTTTAGGTTTTAGGGTGGAGAGTCCTCGGGCGGAGCGAAGCATGA
>CAJNDS010002635.1:803417-805917 GCA_905221605.1 Symbiodinium natans
TGTGGTGGTTGTGGTGGTTGTTGTTGTTGTTGTTGTTGTTGTTGTTGTTGCTGGTGCTGTTGATGTTGCTGCTGATGCTGCTGCTGCTGCTGATGCTGTTGTTGTTTGGTGCTGTTGTTGTTGTTGTTGTTGTTGTTGTTGTTGTTGTTGTTGTTGTTGTTGTTGTTGTTGTTGTTGTTGTGGTTGTTGTTGTCGTTGTTGTTTTTGTTGTTGTTGTTGCTGCTGCTGCTGTTGCTGTTGTTGGCGTTGGCGTTGTTGGCGTTGTCGGCGTTGTCGAGGTTTTGGTTGTGGCTGCAGTTGTGTATGTTGTCAGTTGTCAGTTGTGGTTGTTGTTGGGAGTGGTGTTGTCGCTGTGGTTGTGGATGTGGTTGTGGTTGTTGTGGTTGTTGTTGTTGTTGTTGCTGCTGTTGCTGTTGCTGTTGCTGTGGTTGTGGTT
Source organism: Symbiodinium natans (assembly GCA_905221605.1). Classification (NCBI taxonomy): domain Eukaryota; class Dinophyceae; order Suessiales; family Symbiodiniaceae; genus Symbiodinium; species Symbiodinium natans. The sequence continues at coordinate 803,854 of CAJNDS010002635.1, forward strand.
GTGGTTGTGGTAGTGGTTGTGGTAGTGGCAGAGGTTGTGGTGGTGGTTGTTGTTGTTGCTGCTGCTGCCGTTGTTGCCGTTGTTGCCGTTGTCGTTGTCGTTTTCGTTTTCGTTGTCGTTGTCGTGGTCGTGGTCGCTGTCGTTGTCGTTGTCGTTGCCGTTGTCGTTGTCGTTGTTGTTGTTGTTGTTGTTGCTGCTGCTGTTGTTGTTGTGTGGTGGCATCAATCCAGGGCCTGCGTAACCGTAACAACAGCACCCACTCACGCCTTCGCGTCGTCGATTCGCTGTGGATCCGCCCTCAAGATGTTGTAGTGCATGTGGACTTGCACCGTGCTTCCAGTCCTCTAGACAATGACATGACGCACACACAAACAAACTCCGCACACTGCAGGCAAACAACTGATCACGACACGTGAATGTGATCGGCTGAGTAGGCTGAGTAGCGCCGCTGGGAAGCTCATGGTGTGTTCTTCAACTTCAGCAATCATCAGCGGCGGTGTCTTGCTTTCGTCAGGCAAAGGTTTGATCATCCAGCCCACACAAGGAGCTGTGCTGCTGCTCTTGTCGAACCCGGTCGGGGCAAGGTAGAAGCTGACGGTCTGGCCACCAATTGTTGCTGTTGCAGCCTCTGGACTCTAGACTCTGCAGCTGACCACTCGCGACTCATGACTCATGTATGCCATTGCGATTGCTACAAAGACATAACATGATCACATGCTGCTGCCCGGAAGCCAATGGGTAATTGTTTTTGGGCCCCATATCCGTCACCACCTGACCGAACATCCAGATCTTGAGCTCAGGCTGAGGTTTGTCTCCAGCATCTTCGACCTTACTGAGGTCAATGGTGACAGCAGCCTTCGTGCCCTGAGCATAGTCGATGTAGAGTATGTCCATGATGTGCTTGTCTGACGCCGACAACCTTGACAACATGAACAGGCACACCGTTGACAAGAGGACAAGGGGTATGCTCAGCTCTACAATCTACTCGCTGCGCCGCTGCACCTATTCTTGTGTGTCTGCGACTAAGCAGGAAACGCCTTGGCGTACAAGTGCGTTGAAATCTGCATCTGGATGCTCAACACATCCAAGACGTTGAACGGCACATCGCCAGTAAAGACATAGACGTCGGACAAGCGAACAAGAGAACCGCCACACGCAAATGGCTCTGAAGCAGCGCCGGGGTGTGCATCGCCTTTTGTTCGTGGTCCAGGACTGAGAACCTCATCTTTCACGGATGGTTGGTCTGGTCGGCCAAGCATGTACTTGAACTTTGCTGGCACATCTAAGCCGAGATCACCCACAGTCAGAGCTGACAATCTGCTCTGAAATTCTTCAGGGCCTGCTGACCCCATCTCCAACCCTATGGTCTTTGTCAAAAGCTTGCTCCACCCGGTTGCCCAATCTGTTTCGTCTGCCACCATTGTCGCGAGCAACATCTCCAGCTGCGTGGACACCGGCAAGTCACTGTCACCCTTGACGGCATTGGCCGGTTCCATTATCTTCAGCAACGCGTTGCAAGCAGATTGGAGACTCTGTGCTTGACAGTCCGCGAAGCGGCACTTCCGTGTCGGATTCTGTGACAGTGCCCCAAGCACTTTGGGAATCATTGTGAGCAAGTATGCGGGCCGCATTGCCGTCAGCGCTTCCAGCGCTGCATTGTTGGGAACCATCACAACATCTGCTTCAGCAGCATCTGCGTCTGTGGCGGCGGTTCCTGTCTGTGCGGCAGGCGTAGCATCCTTGCAACACAAGAACTGGCAGAATGCAGGAAGTGGTTCTGCAGCTGTGATTGACGAGCATGAGCTGGGTTGAGGCTGCTGGGATTTTGCGAACCTGACTGCCAAGGCGACTGCAAATGTTGGCACAGCGCATGGCACACTCTCGTAGATGGCATCAGCACTCCACCAGACAAGATCAGGGATGGTCACGCTCGCTCCGGAGTGAATTGGACAAGCAGTTGTGTCGCGACGACACTTGCAAAGCTTGCTGCTCAACTTGTTCATGGCCGTGCAGAAAGCCGAGTGCTCTGCATGATTCTTGGATCCATTCGCAGCCAGCCACTTT
>CAJNDS010002635.1:810917-878417 GCA_905221605.1 Symbiodinium natans
CCAGTTCTTGCTCAAATGCCGACTGACTGTCATTGTGGGCATCAGCCGCTGCCGATGTAGGTCTGCTGCCAGCCCAATTGAGTTCATCTCGCAATTCGTGGTCTGACGCAACAAAGAAGATATCCCACGGGGGCACCACACCTGATGTGTCGCATTTGGGAGGGTGAGTAAAATGTGAAACGAATGCATCCAGTCGCATATTCCACGGCACAGTCTTCTGTCGGTGTCTGCCAACCACATATTGGCGACGACGAGTGACTGGCCATCCCAGTGTCGCCGGATCTACCACTACAGACTGCACTTCGTACAAGTCTTGAAGTTGTTCTTGCAGAAATGAAACAGGGAATTCGCAAACGTTTTCCTGAGCCCAATAGGGCTCCTGGATGTCTCGACGCATGGCTATCCAAGCCATCAGCGCCCATGTAGTCTGGCCCTGCATTTCATCCCGGGTACCTCGCGCGCTGAAATCAGTGCAAGGGGTTCCTCCCAGGTGTATGTCTTCGCATGCCACCTGGCATATCTTCTCGCATCGCAAGCAATAGCCCGAGCGTTTGGTGCACACTGTCGAAGTCATCAGCGTTTTCAGCACTTCAACACATCGTCGTTCACGAGACAATGTATCCAACTTGTCTGAGACACTGGAAAACCAGAAGTCGCAAATATCCGAGAACACACAACGAGGACCAAATGGATGACGAAGCAATTCCTCTTGGGCGCAACTCGCCCATTCCACGGCCCAGGTGTTTCTGACCTTGGGCAGACTGGCGGCTGTCACCACCTCACCTGTGCTTGCAACGATGCCACCGCTCAGCATAGCCAGAGCCGTTGCTGGAGCATCTATTCCTGAAAATGACGTCGACATCGACAGCGAAGACAAAATACTCCGCAAGCATTGCGCGTATTCCAACGTCAAGGTTTCTTTGCAAGTACCATGCTGCAAGCGCTGTCGATTCTCACTGCATCCTGAATCAGCATGTGTATCAACATCAATTGTTTCTGTAGTTGGCGTAGCAGCAGCACAGTGGGCAGACAGCGCGGCAACAGTCTGAACCATATTCAGGGGCCAGCTAAACAAGGTCTGATGCAAGCACTCCACACGCTTGCGTCGGAGCTCACGTCTTGTCTTCGCTGCTATCGCATCCACCACCAGTGAAGCTTCATGGTTTGTCTGACTGTCTGATGTGGTGCTGTTGTTGCGCATGTCTGTGGCTTTGGCGTCGTCAGTTGGTGCTGCAGAATGTTGTGCTGCATCCCAAGCTTCAGCTGTGTCCATTGGTGCACTTTGTGGTCTGGCTGTCTCGCTTGTCTGGAGCATGACATTCGCTACATCATCATGTGTGGCGGCGGTGGCAGTATAGTCATTGGGCGTGGCAGCTACCGCAGCTGCAGCTTCCGCATTTGCTGTTTCTGCTTGAAAATGTACGTCATTGTCGCGGGTCTTTGTTGCAGACTCGCAAGTGTTCGGCTGAGGCTCAGTTGGTGCAATTGTGTGGCTTGTCTGTACATCGTACTCAGCTGGTGTCTTCTCTGCTGCAGCTGGACCTATGGGATGCTGCAAGTGTGTGTCCTGGCTTTGCTCGGCTTCTGCGGTCTGTGGCATGGTTGGTGTGGGTGGGTCGGATGTGGCTGCGGCTGCTGTCTCCGGCACTGGTGTTTCATCAGTGGTGGGGTGCTTGCTGCCGCTACCGCTGCCGACGCTGTCATGTGCATCCAAGGTTGTTCTTGCTTTCTTCGGCCCCGAAAACATCTTGTTGATGTCGCTTTGCGTTGGCGTGCTCCAATCTCTCTCTAGCTTGTCTCTGCCCTTGTCGTGTCTCGGAGATGCGCTTGCTGAAGGAGTTTCTTTCAGAGTCCGTTTAGCTGGAGGCTGAGGCTTTGCATTCGCTGGCTTGTTTGTCTGTCGTGGTGTTGTTTGCACTTTCTTTTTTGCTAATGCCTTTGTGGCGGTGGCTGCAGTCTTTGCGACTTTCCCGGGACTGTTGCCCTTCTTCCCCATGGCTACACATGAAACAACTGGTGCAACAAGTGATGCGATGAGTTGTGTGTATGAATAATCTTGTGTGTGTCAACTTGAACATAGTGCATAAGAAATACATTGATACATCATGATAGTTGCATCACAATGCTGTGTCAATTGCTTTATCTTATTCACTATCTACAAAGCAAACTGCAACACTACCGCTTGATGCATCACGTCGCAGGCACTGGCAAATGTGAGAACGTGTCACACTCCACTGATAAATAACTCACAAAACAGATCTCGTGATATTGATGTTGAGCTTGCGGCTACACAGCACCATCACGACGGCGTGACCTTGGAACTGCAATTCAATTGTAATTCTAACGGGAGTTCTAAGGGGATGTGCCCCTTAGGATTGGAATTCTGTGGGGGAGGGGGGGGTCTCAGGATTGGAGTTCTGGGGGGTGGGATTCCCTTAGGACTCGAATCCTGGGGGGGGGGGGGGGGGTCGTTAGGATTGGAGTTCTAGGGGGGGAGGGGGGGGGGGGGGTCCTTAGAATAGGAGTTCTATCAGGGGGATGGGGTCTCAGGACTGGAGTTCTAAAGAGGGGTGGGGGTGTCAGGACTGGAGTTCTAAGGGGGGGAGTTCTAGGGACAAGTCCAAAACTCCAATCCTATGGGGGGGGGGGGGGGGGTCCTTAGGACTGGAGTTCTAGGGGGGAGAGTGGTCCTTAGGATTAGAGTTCTATTGGGGGGGGGGAAGGGGTCTCAGGACTGGAGTTCTAAGAGGGGTGGGGGTGTCAGGACTGGAGTTCCAAGGGGGGAGGGTGCCTTAGGACTCGAATCCTATGGGGGTGGGGGGGGGGGGTCGTTAGGACTGGAGTTCTAAGACAGGGGGAGGGGGGGGGGTCGCTTAGAACTCGAACCTATGGAGGGGGGGGGGGGGGGGGTCGTCAGGACTGGAGTTCTAAGAGGGGTGGGGGCGTCAGGACTGGAGTTCTGGGGGGGGGGGGGGGGGGGTCCATTAGGACTCGGGTCCTAAGATGGGGGGGGGGGTGTTAGGACTGGAGTTCTGAGGGGTGGGTGTGGGGGTGGAGTTCTAGGGGGGGGGGGAGTGTGTCTCAGGATTGGGGTTCTGAGGGGTGCGTGGAGGGGGTTAGGATTGGAGTTCTAAGAGAGAGGGTGGTGTTCTCTTAGGATTACAGTCCTAAGGGGAGGGGGTCGTTAGGATTGGAGTTCTAAGAGGTGTTGCTTCGGATGAGAGTTCTAAGGGGTGGTGGAATCTAACCACACACCCAAAACCCAACGCCCAACACCTGGATGAGTGAGGCCTTGGCATCGGTCAGCGCGGTCCGCATTCGTTCTGACCTGGATGAACAAATCAACTGCACATGTTGCATTTGTTATCATCACATTGCGCAGCCAACATGCTTGCACAACGAATGCATTCCGCGCTGGCTCTGTTTCTTTATTTCTTTGTCCTGTCGGCCATGCGCCATCCTCCACTTCCTTCTGGTGCAACAGTGCAGCCTATCTAGCTGGCGTACGGCTACGCGCCCGTCCAGGTGGACGGCTGGCTGACTCTCTAGCCGGCGTGCGGCTGCGTGTCTGTCCAGATGGACGGCTTGCGGACTCAGTTATGCAGATCGCATTGCAACAACTGAAGTTGTCTGGATTCGCTAATGTAATAACTCGACTGTGACAATGACACTGGTGACACTGACTATTGACTAAGACGAGTTGCAGATCGTGTCTTCTTCTTTGTACTGTCCTGCACTCGCCACACGGTGGCAGTGTTTGGCCCACAAATGTAGGAGTTTCATATTATTATTAGCTCAGCACTCCTCTGCCTCTGTGTTTTCATCCTTGCTGCGGTCGCCGCGCTTCTTTTTGCTTCCCTCGGTGCCTTCCCCACTGTCGGCACGCTTCTTTTTGCTTCCGCCACCGGCCTGAAGATAAGATAATACTGGTCAAGACCACAACGTGGCGGAACTTGCAACACTACAGCTACAGAAACATCACAACATCACGTGCCTTTGTCTTCGGGTCTGGTTTTGGTTTGGCCTTTGCAGCATTCTTCCTGGGCTTCTTCGGTGGCTTTGTGTCCTGTGAATATCTGGCTCACACAGCACCCTGCTGCATAAGCACTAGCAACACAATGTGCTCGCTAAACACATGCAAGTGATATAGCCTCCGCGGCAGGAGCCGCGTCAGCACCCGCATTGGCTGCAGCCGCTTGAGCAGCCTCATCATTGGGCGGCTTCTCCTGAGCCTCGCTCGACGAAGAAGAAGACGATGACGACGATTCTGTGTCCTTAGTTTGTCCACACGCAAAACACAATTATATATATTGTAATTGCTTTCGCCATAATGTTGCCGCACCGCTGCTGAGGCTGCTGCATCACCATCAACCACCTGCACCGCATCATCGGTCCCAGTTTTCTTCTCCCGACTCTCCTGCACACGCTGAACACACTCAACGAACCCAGACACTAGCCCTGCAGCGCTCGTCCTCATTGTGGGACGCCGAAGCTGCCAAATGAGCTTTCATTGCCGCAGCATCCTTCTGCTCTTGCAATTCCAGTGTCTTTCGGAGATTTTGCAGATGTTCAAGTTCTTTCTGCGCTCTGCGAGCATCCGCAGCCGCCTGCTCCTCGTTAGCTCTTTGTACTTCCCTGGAATGTCTCTCCGCTGCTGCAGCCCTTTCTTGTTCTGCACGTGCCTGTGCTTCGGCGTCTGCACGCTGCTGTCGCGCCAGCAGAGCACGTTGTTGTTGCGCTGCTGCGGCAGCCTGTTCAGCCGCAGCAGCTGCTTGGACTTCTACCCTGTATTGTGCAGCTGCTGCGGATGCTGCTTGTTCTGCTTCTGCGCGATGCCTCGCCGCAATCTCAGCTTGCTCTTGCATTTCACGTTGCCTCTCCATCTGCTCCCGTACAGATTGTATGTCCTCGGATTGTCATGTGTGCTAGCTGATCCACACGAGAACGTGACACACTCACATTATTTGCTCAAAACAAGTCACAAAAGCAAATAAGCTGCGCAGACAAGAGTCCTGTCCGATATCCAATCGAGAAACATGCATCTGTGAGTAAGGTCGAGGCTCTCGTCCCAAACTGCGATTGTGCAGGCTTACTTTGCAACGAAACTGCAAGACAAACACACACATCCGTCATCTCTAATCTCTGTGTCTACTATATCATGTGCCTTGTTGTAAGAGTGGTCGCCTCAGGAGTCACATCGTCCGAAGATTCCTCTTCTTCCTGATGGTGTGCTGGCTCAGTGTTCCGAGCAGTCAAGACATGCGGCGCCATGCTCGGTTTTGGAGCCTGTCGCGGCGGCTTGTGTTCTGGCTGCTCTTGTTTTGTGCTTTGTGGTGGCGGGGATGTTGCAGCGGAGTTGAGAGTTGCATCTGAGCGTTGTTCCGGCTGTGGTTGCGGCGCTGTCGGCGCCCTTGGTGCCGGCACGAGTAGCGGACTGCATGCTGGACACGGGCAAGGGGATTGCCCAAGGTGGCCTGTCATCGTGGGCATATATGGCGCCTGTGGAAATACTGATCCAGGTAGGCCAGGTATAGGCAAAGGCAAAGGCTGCATCATCTGTCTCGGTAACATTGACATCACACCAAGGCCTGGCGGCGTCTGTGCCATGTTGCAGAAGCCCGGGTGTGCTGGTGGAAATGAATTCAAGCCTGTGAGTCCAAAAATGTCAGCTGATCCCATGGGCGGACAAGTAGGCAGTCTGGGCTGTGGAAACACTGCTTGGCCTGCAGGCACTGAAGGAGGCTGGAGTGTGTTGCTTGGTGCTCGTGGCGGGGGTGGGCCTGGTTGGCCTGGTGGTGGGCCTGGTGGTGGGGGTGACATGGCAGGAGGGGGTGGTGGCGGTGGCGGTGGTGGCGTTGAGTGTGGCGGTGGTAGCGGTGGTGGCGGTGGCGGCGGTGCTCCTGTCGCTTTCGGAGGGTCCGCCGGCTCTGCTGGCTTCATTGGCTGTCCCTTTTGCCGGTTCGTGTTGGGGCGGCTTTTCGGCTGAGGCGGTGCCTTGTTATGCAAGTCGAGAGATTTCAAGATAGAACTCTTGCGACCATCATCATGACCACTGGGCTCAGACATTGCGCGGAATGATGGCAACCGCTGGCAACTACAATCTCGTGACAAGAGCGGCGCTACATTGAATTAGCATGCCCAATTCTACACTAGCACACAGCACACATGAATGTAGCATTTTCTCACCAAACGCTGTGTCACTGCCCTACTGCTTTGTGGACTCTACTGCCGACGTTTGCCGACTCTGAGCTTCTGAGCTTATGATTGCAAATCGTATCATCAGACATGCATTCACGCTCCACTGCACGCTTTCCTTTTATAGAACCTGACACACATGACACACTGACACACATACACAACTTACTGTCTTGGAGTCTCGTATCTTGTAGCTGCGTAGCTCACATGGCATGTCGAAATATATTGAAGCATTCAATGCAATGCAGCACTCACTGCACTTCGTCCGGGAGCCGGGCGTTGGCCTGCAGCAGCAGGCCACCCACTGCTTAGCACCTCGCAGTCGCAAGACTTTTGCTCTTAGGATTCCTTACGAACACAAAACTACTTCCGATTCACTCGTACATTACGGACACAACACATCACGGACTGTCGCAACGAACATGGGCTTCTGACTGCAAAGTTGTTGTCAGCATCGCGATGCATAATCTGCAGGTGCCGGCTGTAGATGACGACAACGACCTCACGTCCACAAGAATCCACTGCAACACAGCACACGCTGTAGCTTCTCATTTTGTCGGATGTGCGGCGTCAGTCACAGCTACCTACGTCAGCTCAGTAGTCCTGGCGGACAGAATCAAGCAGGCCGAACAAGTCTGAAGAATGTTGCTAGGCCAGGCGTGTCAGAACACAACGTCACTGCTAGGCAATGTCTGACATGTCCTGTCTGCTCTATAAGTCAATGCATTACTACACATTGCGCACACGCCACACGTCGGCATTCAATGAGGCGTGAGACTGCGAGCACACTGAGTCACCGACTGCTCTGACGAAGAAGCTGCACTGCTAGACACACAACTGACGCTATCAGTCAGCAACTTCCACCAATCGCGATTGCTCGGAGACGGCACTCTGTGCAATTGCAAGGACCGGATCAACTCCCTCTCGACAGCAGTGAAGTTGTCAATGAATCTCGACTCTGCACAGCGGCGCAACATGTCTTGCGCACATTTGTCATGCCACCAGCGTAAGCAGAACGGACAACGGATCGTACTTCCTGTGCTAGTCTTGCAAGAAATGCATTTGCGCGCGCCGTCCGACCCCTCTGCTTCCAAATCAAAGTCAGCAAATGCAGACATGTCCTGGCAGCTGGCAGCTACATGCACACAACACGACTCACAACAGCTCGCAGCCTCAGCTAACCGACTAGCCGGTACTCCAGATGCTCTGTCACAATCACGTCACACAACAGAGTGTTTGCACATCTCAAACCCTGACGGTCAGAAGCAGCATGACACTAAGCATGACCATACAACAAACGCAACCGACGGGCCTGCACATTCATCATTTGTCCTGAAGCACGCTGTTCCCCCGATAGTGCATTCGTCGACATAGCATCACAAAATAGCTTCATACGCACAAAGTGTGCTGGAACAGTGTCTCTGCTGGAATCCGTCTTCTTCAGTTTTCTCATGGCAGCACCGACAAAGCTGAGAAGAATGTGTGCGTGATCGGGCTCCAGGCACAGTTCCGGCAAGCCCATACCAGAACTCACGCCCGTGCGACATATACTCGTATCAGGCGTGGAATAAAGTATCTTGTTTTCAGAGTCCAGCATGACCTGTCGTCCCGACCGCCGTTGCAAACCACGCCTGTAGTGACTGTAGTGACGGTCCCGGTGACAGTCTAGGTGAGTCTAGGTGGGTAGTTCAATCTCATCAACAGACTCAACAGCACAGCACAGAAAACAGCACTACACATCATGCTTGCTTGGGCGGTGGTGCAGCTGTACCAACTCACAAAGCAGATCAGCAGAACGGCGGAACGTTTAGGAATGAGCTGAGCTGACACCTAATCTCACCAAGTAGCTTGTTGGTGTTGTAGACCCAATGCACCCACATAACCTCTTGAGACGTATCTTGAAACTTGCAACGTACGCACTTGCAGCCAGGAATTGGGTCCTGCCCAGCAAGCAAAACTAAGCTGATGCTGCGTTCGTGCCCGGGACTGATGTCTTTGAACTTTGCAAACTCAGACATGGCCACTAGCATGTGGTGGCAAGACACTGCCCACATGACAAGTACACGTCCAGGTCTACCCATCTCCACTATGCTCTGCACGCCAAGTACGTTTGCTAGCTCCTCTGGCAAATCGCTGCTGTTGTTGTCGTCGTCTGTGTCACGCTCGCTGCCAGCGTCACTGCCAGATGTTTCGGCCACTATTGACGCATCCATCACGCCTGGCTGAGTGTCCAACACTGACCGGCTTGGCTGACCCGTGACATGATGTGGCTTGCGACGGGAACATCCTACTCCTAGTTCCTTGTTTTTCTCGGACCTTGCCCGTCGCACTAGCAGCAACAGAGCTTCTTCTTCGACATCACCAGGCGGCGCCAACTCTGCACGTTGTTGCAGTTCGTTTGCCAGATCATGCACCGCATGAACCGACAACATTTGTCCTGCAGATCCTGAAGACGACGAAGCTGTGTGAGAGCATGCTTTCTTGATCTCGGCAGCTGCAAGGTCAGCTGAATCGAGTTCGTCGCTTTCGTCTGAGCTGGTCCGGTACTCTTCTTCGTCGCACACATTCTGATCCAACAAATATTGCTCTAGCTTACCTGCATCGTCGTTGTCGTCGTCGCCTTCTTGGTCGTCAGCACCGTCATCAGTGTGTTTGCGCTTGGACACTCCAGGTTTCTCAGTGATGGATGCTGCTGTGGCAGTGGCCTTGGCCTTGGCTTTTGATCTGCTGGCCTTCGCTTTTGCCTTGGCTGCTTTGGGTTTGTGTTGTTTCTGCTTTGTCGGTCGTGGCAGCGGCGCTGCAGTCATGACAAAACAATGCCTCGATTCAGCCAGCACTGACTCCAATGACAACATCTCCCCAGACCCAAGCATTGCCAACCCGCGCAGGAGAAGTTGAGCTCTTTCTGATCGCAGCACGACACAACCGACATTGAATGACGAACCACCTGCGCCACAGCACGCACCATGAAAAGTTGTCATGAGCAAAGTTGATTCGATGCAGTTGTGATCGCTGTAATTCCACGTGAGGTAGTTCTGGCCGTGTTCTTGAACGATGTCCAATTTTGTAAACATGACACTGACGGAAAACTTCTCAGCAACCGCAAAGACATGTGGCAGTTTCTGGGACCTGTGCTGAACTTCATCCATGGTGTCAGGCTGAAAAACAGCCAGCAGCATGCCGCGGTCCTTGTCACCGTTTGCATTGTCTGCAGAAAGCTTAGATTTTTTCGTTGGCACCTTGCCATGCAGGCCATTCGTGGCCCGGCGCCAGCCCAAATTGTAAGATTTTGCCCAGACAACCACTTCCTGTGATGTGAGAGATTCGAAAAAACTCGAATCGCCCGCCGTCTCCGTCTCCATGACTGAATTCACCGTAGCGGCAGCCACACCCTCAGACCTGCAACCGATGCTACTACTACCTCTCCCCGTGCCAACTTCAGTAGCATCAGCTGTGTCATCAGGCACTAGTGCTGGGACTGTGGATGTCCCAGGCGACACACAGTCGGCACGAACACATGCTACAGCCTGCTTGTCAGTGATGGCTAGGACAGCTTGACGATCATCATCATGGACTAACTCTACAGGTAAAGGCACAGACCATCGTGAGTCACCGTTCATGATGGCGAGCGCAGCCGTGTGATACCCAGCGACTGTGGCCAACAGACCTTCAGCAGTGTGTCTGATCTTGGACCACTTCTTGCATCTGCGCATGCTTCCGTCTTCACTGAGGGACCGTCTAACGGCCAACCGTGCCGACATGAGTTCCAAGGAGATATTTGGACATCGACGCCCAACCAACTTGATGACACTGTTGATGCCCTCGATTGCTTGTGTGTCAACTGGCTGCATTTTGGCCAGACCCTTGAGGAATGCAAACATGAAACTGCCCGATGCACATGGCACGTTTGGGAACACCCCATGCTCTTTCATGTGCTGCACTTCCCGCTCACATATGACACGCAGTTTGCGGGTCGATGGGTCCAGCTGATTCGGGTCAATGTTCAAAAGCTTCGCAGCAACATCTTTCCGTTTCTGCGAAAACTGTCTTGGAGGGTCCTTAATCAGCCAGAACAGTTGCCATGGAAATTGTTGCAATGGACGAACAATGCGCCGGCGAAATGCAGCCCAGTGCATCAAGAGCAACCGAAGAGCCACGTACCGCATATGCTGAATTTCTCGATCTGCCAAGCCACTGACAGGGTCAAGGCAGCCTGATAGCTGCAATGCCTGGCTGACGATAGCCGGTAGTTTCCGGAACAAATTCTGGAACTCGTTTATGAGCTGTTGCAGTTTGCTCGTGATGAGCTTGAACATACACTCTCCACCACGAGCTTCTTTCTGGACTATCAGCATGAAGTGTCTCAACGGAGAGCGGAGCGTCCTACACAGATACAGCAGGCACCAAAATATGCATGACGTGATGGCGTTCATCGAGCCCTGGCACCATTTGCTGAGGCGTATCCTGTATGACGCTGCTTCGTTTTCTCTCAAGTCATCCAGACCCATTGCTTCATTGCCATCTTCAGGCTTGGCGGTTGCAGCTGCTTCGTCTGCCACGCCTGTGTCGGTCTTGCCACCTGACGGGGATTCCTACACTTTTATTGTTTGACAGAGACGTCTGATATTCCGCCTATCCTGAGAGACAACAGATACAACTTCAGACAACTAGCCACAGCCAAGGCTACCTGGTCGGCTCCCGGCTACCTGCAAAACGACGAACTGTGAGACTGCGAAGCTGTGAAACTGCATTTGACGTGATCAGTTGTAATAAGACCGCATGACTCTCTTTCTCTCACACATGCAAAGCGCAAACTGCAAAAGACATAGAATCTACATCACAATGTCACAAAGCTTTTCAAGGAGCACACGCCGCACGACGACTCATGACGACAGCTCATTTGGCACCCACCGACTTGTATATGCTAAAACGGCCCCGCCACCTCCTTGACTTGGATCTGCCTTCATGCTTCGCGACAACACCTGAAGCATACACGGCTCGACGAGTTTCCTGCCACGCTCAAGCAGAAATTCTTCTGCCCCCTCCACTGAGCCCCAGCGGCCAGTGGACACTGAGAGCGGATATCGCCGGCCAAGATCACGAACGTCTTTGTCTGCTTGACTGTGTTCGTTTTGCCATGCTGTCATCATGTCTGAAGCCTTCTCCCTCCAGAGATTAACGATCTTCGCTAAGGAGGAATAGTACCGATCAAACCCTTTTAGCGTGTCCCTGCTGAAGGTCTCTGCAATGAGCTGGTCCACGAGCTCCAAACCTCCACGGACTGCAGCGTGGAAGACATGCAGGTAGCAGTCTGACGGAATATAAACGACCTGATTGATCGATTCGACTGCTGCAGCCGTTCTCTTCCGTCTCGCAAGCTGGTCAGTTCCGCGGTCGGTTGTGTCGAGGTACACGATGATTGACCGGCTGCTACTCAGTGACGAGTCCCTGGGCAATAGCACACTCCGCACACACCAACATGACCACAAATGAGAACGCACTCAGCAGAACAAGGCTTTGCAGTGCACACAGGAGCAGCGGCAAGCTTCCGATTCTAATGCACATACGGCACATAAGCATCATAAACACTGTTCATGATCTTGATAAGTAATAAGCCCAGTGTCTCTCGGTTCAGTTCAGCAACTATGTCAGAAACAGATGGCACTCCGATCGAATTCAACTGTTTCTGGAGAATGCCAGCACAATGTTCAGCTGTGCTCCCTGAGACGATCTGTAGATCCGACCTTTGCGCAATTCAGTTCAGTAAGTTCAGTGATAGACACTGATAGACTGATAGACCATCCCGTGCCCGGGCCATGTGCACTAATTACGACTCAACCAGCTCCCACAATGCGCAGCCGCACATGATTCATGAGTGCAATCACTCACGCAAGCCGACAAACTCAGGTCCTTGCAGGCATCGACGAGTGCTCATGAACTTGTCGGGAGAGTCAGGGAAACTCTTCACGGATTTGTTGACAAGTCCTAAGTGAGCCTCAGTAACATGCAGCTTCTCTCTGCGCCAGATGGAGCTGTTTGTCGCGTCGGCGCGCACACAAATGAAAAGAAGGTTCCAGGCACTTTCACAGTACGCAATGTCGCTGACGTCAACTGCATCCACAACATCCGGCTGGACACAGTTCTCATCTGTGACGCGTAGCGCAGACATAAGGTTGCCTACGTGGTCCCGCATACTTGCAGCCAGTGCTGCCCCTGTCCTCACTTCTGCGCGTAACACAGTCGATGCTGAGATGTCTTGTAGAAGAAGCGCTCCGAAGTCTGCAGCCGCCACATGTGCTAAGTTTTTGCGAATTCCGAGCGCGAGACTGGCCTGTGCAGTTAGCCTTTTGCCAGAACCTGGCTTGGTGTGGAGCACAAGTGTCGAGTCGTGCGATTGCGACTGGTCTTGCAGGACCTTCATTTTCGCCGAGCGTGCTTTTTCATTGGAGAGCTTTCGATTCAATTGTTTCTTCGCCGCAGCAGCAGCCGCAATCTGAGTCATTGCTTTCGAAAGTGCTGACGAAGCCTGAGCCCCAACGAGTGCTGCACGAGCAGGTGTCATTTGAAGATAGTCCTCGCGTGTTAACGATTTCAAAGCAGTCAAAGTCATTCTTCCGCTGCCCCACGGAGAAAACCTTGCAAGCTGAGTGTTCCTGGTTGCATCTGCTTCTACCAGTTGCAAAGGTTGAGATCCAGCCGCAGCTGAATTCTGATCGACACCATCACCATCAACATCTATGGCGGTGAAAGATGAATTCGTACTTGCCCTGGAAGCTGCCCAATTTCCACGTCTGGCGTCGGCTGGTGCCGAGGCCGAAACATCTGCTATTGGTGGCGCCTCATCATTATCATCGGCAATTGCCACTTGGCGTTCGTCGTTGTCATCGTCGGTGACCAGTTGGGGCCCACTATGTGTTCCGATTGCTGCGAAATCAATCGGAGACAATCCCAACTGTGGAAGAACCAACGTCTGCACGTCTGCATGCTTCACGAAACGATTCATGAGGACCGTCACCTAAGGGCAACAAACACATCATCATCATCATGATCCCCATAATTGCTACATAATCTCGTCTTCGCAACAGTACTTTGCAGAAGGTGCTGACTCACGGTTCAGATATGCAACACAAAAACAATGAAGGCTGAAGCACTGGGCAAGCTAGCACAATACAGCCGTCCGAATTCAGCGTGCATGCACTCACTCACCACGTGCGCAAGACAAACAACTGAACAAGAACAATGCATGCGCTGCTTCAACAACAAGCATCCATGCACTTGACTTGACTCTAAATTCAGCATGCATGCTTGCACGTGACACATCTGACACAAGACAATCGCATCGCTACTGCCGCTTTTGCACTGCCGATACCTACTGCAGACAGTCATGCAAACATGCCCACACTGCAGCCGAAGCACAGTTGATAAGGCTGAACTTACACGCGACTGTGCATTCCGTCGGGGCTCCCCCTGCTGCACGAAGATGTCTACCAGCAAAGCTTGCAGCGCAGCTTTGCCATATACTCTGGAAGCAGAGACGTACGTGAAGTTTGTGCTGGCCCACACATTGAGCCGCCGGGAAGCAATTGCTTGGCTGACTGCCATGTGACTGAGCTCAGGGCTTTCTGACGCGGCCGACCCACGGGCAGCTGGCAGTTTCGTGTTTATGTTTAGGCAAGCGGCAACAGCGAAAATCTGCCACAGTATGTATGATGAAGTTGAATGATTGTTCATCACTAATTTGCGAATGAATCCGTGAACTATGCTACAGCAGTGCTTGAGTAATGGCGCGCGCAGCAAACACACCACATGCAGCAACAAGAAACAACACTACGTCACACAAACTAACACACTGTGCATCAAAGCGCAGAGCCTAAAACACACTGCATGCACAGGCTGAGATCAGGCATGCTCTTACATCAAGCCCGTTCTGTAGTTGCAAGGTTTTCGTTTCAGAACCATGGTTTGGAGATGCTCACCTGGACTTGTGCAACCAAAAAAACACGTATGTTAAGACCATCTGCTGACAAAATGTTCAATGTTTGGCTTCGCCTTTGCTTAGTGTTCGTC
The DNA here is from genome assembly GCA_905221605.1 of Symbiodinium natans. Lineage (NCBI taxonomy): Eukaryota > Dinophyceae > Suessiales > Symbiodiniaceae > Symbiodinium > Symbiodinium natans. The sequence goes on from CAJNDS010002635.1 coordinate 825,180, forward strand.
TCTGTGTCCTGTCAACAATAAGTGTTTTTGTAGTTCAAAATCATTGTTTTTGCCCGGCTGACAGCTATGTTCTTGCAATTGCACCTGACCGAAGTCATTGTTTTTGCCTTGATGACAACCATGTTTTGATTTTGCACCCGACTCAAGTCATTGTTTCTGGCTCGCCGACACTTTATGTGTTGGAGATGTCCCCGACTGACAATCCCCAAGCCAGACCTGCCGTATATCGAGACCGCCCTCCCCTAGGACTAACACGGACCGATAATTCTAAGCTATGCTGGCCCATATCTGCAATGCATTTGAAGGTATATAGGACTTAGGTTGGGATCCCCTTATACTAACAGTCCTGAATAGGGAATATAATCGGATGTACTGCAATCCCTACTAAGGACAGTTGCTATCCGGGGGAGCATCCCAAATAAGAGGGTTCAAGGCTTATTGGTTTGAGCATCGCATGAGCATCGCATGAGCATCGCCGTCTAGTTGACGAGATTGGGTATTCTGAGCGGTTTCTAGAGCTCTATGTCTAACCCTAAACCCTAAACCCTAAACCCTAAACCCTAAACCCGAAACCCTAAACCGCAGGGGAAGATAGGGAATGATTTGGGATCCTGCGTTTCGCCCGCAAGCTGCAAGACTTTGTTTTGGCCGATTCGGTCAAGTCACCCAAATACCACAGGATTCAGGCTTAGGGTTTGGGGTTTAGAGTTCAGGGTTTAGGGCTTAAGAGAACCCCCCCCCAACAGAAAAAAAGTAATCCCCATCTTGAAATGAGGAAGAATATATTCTTTATTCTTTGAGGGGGGGTTCTTAAGCAAATAGTAGTGTCGACCCAAGAGCAACCTAGGAACAAAACGGGTAACCTTTTTGGTTTAGAGGGAAGGGAACAAGGGCCTACTTTGGGATGTTCCCCCTTACACTAACAGTCCGTTAATCTGGATTATAACAGCGGGTACTATAATCCCTATGAAGGACTACTAGCAGATGGGGGAACATCCCAGAGGGTTTGGCGCTTAGGGTTTAAGGGTTTCGGGCCGTCTTGGATCTACAGAAGCTCATGGCCGTCGAAATCTGAATGTCTGTCCCCTCAATGCTATCGAGCGGCAATGCGCGCCAGCGATGGCTGGATGTATGAGTATGAAGGTTCGGCTGGGAAAACCCTAAACCCTAAACCGTAATCCGCCTCAGCCCTAATCCCTACATGAAACAGGCCTTATGATGCGTTGGAGACTAGCTCTGCCAGAAACCGCTGCACACAGCTACAGCGGCTATTGATGCCACTGTTCCGATGATTGCCTGCTGACCCTGCAAATCTGTAATTCCAGAATTCTTTGTGAAGAGCCTGAGCTCGAGACTCAACCCCCAAAACCTTATATGTCAACTTGTAGAAGCTCTCGTGCAGTGCCCCTAAACCCTAAACCCTAAACCCTAAACCCTAAACCCTAAACCCTAAACCCCAAACCATGGCACATGCTTTCTGAGGAAAGCTTGAACCATGGATGAGACATGTAAAAGTTGGCATGTGGGGGCTTCTCTGAATCATGTTATAATGCGAAGCCTTATGTGTAGGGTACCAAAGAGGGTTTAGGGTTTAGGGTTTAGGGTTTAGGGTTTAGGGTTTAGGGTTTAGGGTTTAGGGTTGATTGAAGACCCACGCTGAACGTCAAGGGAGTCATACTCGGACCCCTAAAGAAGGATGGTATGGCCCTTATGCATACTCTAAGAGCGTTTAGGGTTTAGGGTTTAGGGTTTAGGGTTTAGGGTTTCGGGTCCCCAAGCCCAAACCCAAGGGCACAAGCCTGGAGGGGCCCAAGGTAAAGTCCCATGATATGTAGACCCCAAACCCTAAGCCCTAAACCCTAAACCCCAAACCCCAAGCCCTAAACCCTAAACCCCAAACCCTAAACCCTAAACCCTAAACCCTAAACCCTAAACCCTAAACCCTAAACCCTAAACCCTAAGCTACGACTGTGACCCATACCCCCACGGCTTCGACTCCTAAAGCCCCTAGCCCAAAACCCTAAAGGGTTAGGGTTTAGGGTTTAGGGTTTAGGGTTTAAGGTTTGAGGTTTAAGGTTTAGGGCTTAGGGTTTAGGCTTTCGGGTTCAGAGTTCAGAGTTTCGGGTTTAGGGTTCAGAGTTCAGGGTTCAGCGTTTAGGGTTTCCTTTGCAGGCGTGGAGTACCATTGAGTCGCTCCACCAATTGGGCCTGGAAGGTAGTGGCAATCAACTTTCCGAAACCAATCGAACCCAATCAACCCTCTATGGTTTGCACTGTTTGCACCCCAAACCCCCAACCCCAAACCCTAAACCTTAAACAATAAGCCTTAAACCCCAAATCCCAAACCCTAAACCCTCAACAATAAGCCTTAAACCCCAAACCCCAATCCCTTAACCCCAAACCCTAAACCCTAAACCCCCTTTTCTAAGCCGAGGGGCGAAGGGCGAAAGCTCTCAGCAGGGATTCGCCGAAAGGTCAACTTAATGGTCTGCCCTCTGTGACGATGGAGAGCTTTTTAGTAAGGGGTTTGGGAAGCCAAGCCCGAAACCCTAAACCCTAAACCCTAAACCCTAAACCCTAAACCCTGAACCCTAAACCCTGAACCCTTAGGGTTATGGGCTTCTAGCTCCCGAAGTGTGCTGAATGAACATGCTGACAGGATCACATGAACTTTATTCCTTGTTTAGGGTTTAGGGTTTAGGGTTTAGGGTTTAGGGATATAGTTCTTGAACAAGGAGGTCGATCATAAACCCCGAGGACCCAAGCCAGCCTCAACCCCACAGGGTTTGGGCTTTGGAGTTTAGGGTTTAGGGACCCTAAACTCGCAACACCTTCAGGGGTTTAGGGTTTAGGGTTGAGGTTTAGGGTTTAGGTTTAGGGCTTAGGGCCCCTCTAAACCCTAAGCCCCAAACCCCAAAACCCCTAGCCTAGCCACAGTGGCAAAGCTCCCATCGCACAAGCAGCAGGCCTGTTAAGAGGACCCTGGAGGAGCAAGCTCGGCGCTCTCTCAGTTTCCCAGAGGATCCATGTAGGTTTCAGGATTAGAGTTCAGGGTTTTGGGGGTTTAGGGTTTAGGGCTAGAGTTTAGGGTTTAGGGTTTAGGGCCTGGGGTAGGGGGAGTTTCGGTGTAGATGCTAAGATCCAAAGGGGCTTTGCAGCATGTGCTTGTGAGATCCCTATAGGATGCTTGGACCCTTTGGGTTTTAGCTTGAGGGCTGCGGGTTCAGCGCGCCTCTAAAACGGCGCTGGCCGCTGAGGGCAAAACAGGATTACCACAGGTTTAGGGTTTAGGTCTTTGGGGCTGAGGGCCTTGCAAACCTTATCACAACGCTCCTACATACATGCTGAAAAGCCAAAAACCCTAAATCCTGAACCCTAAACCCCAAAAACCCAAACCCCAAACCCCAAACCCTAAGCCCTAAGCCCTACGCCCTAAGCCCTAAACCCTAAACCCTAAACACAAACCCCTGTGAACTCGAAACCCAAAACCCAAACCCCAAACCCCTAGAGCAAAAAGGTGGCAGCTCGTCTTCAGGTAGCTCCAGTTGGAGGTTGCTAAGGCTGCTAGATTCTGGGCTTCGGGGTCCTGGGTTTTCTGCTCGACCTAACCCCTAAACCCCAAAATCCTAAACTCCACACCCGGGATATTTGGAGCACGGCACGTTAAGCAGGTCACCCGTGGACAGTGACACCGGGCCCTAATTCAGGGTTTATAGGGTTGAGCCGTACTGCGTTGTAACCAGCACAGCTCACTGAATCATTAGCAGCCAATGATTATGCACAACAATCCCTAAACCCTAAACCCTAAATTGTAAACCCTAAACCCTAACCCCGGTTGATTTGCCCTCAACCCAACATGGGCCAATTGGCATCCGCAGCGCCGCAGATGTCTGAGGGTAGTTGCGTGGGCCCTTAATATGGTCCCTTACTTATGGGGTTCTTAAGGGAGGAGGGTTCATGGGGGATATATAGGTACCTAGGGAACCTTCGAAAAGCTTAGGGAGCCTTAGGGAGTAGTAGGGAGTATTAGGGAACCTTGGATATACACACACATATATATATATATATATACACCCCTCGAACGCCCCTCCCTTAAGAACCAAATAACTTACCTTCTTTAAAGGGTTCTAAGGGCATATAGGGGGGGCCCTAAACCCTAAGCCCTAAAATCTAAACCAAAACCCTAGAATCAACCGCCTCCCGGTCCCCTTTTGAGGGTCCATAGGTTTAGGGTTTAGGGTTTAGGGTTTCGGGTTTAGGCCATACTAAGGCACCATGCAACTACCCCAAGAGGACGAATCGTTTGCAAAAAGTTGGGGGAACAGCCGGTCGAATTGCCGAGCCAGCCAAATTGACGAGGCCTCCTGCTGACTAAACCCTAAACTCTAGACCCTATAAAACCTCTAACAAATATAAACCCTATGACAAACCGTAAACCGTATAAACCCTACAAACCCCCTCAAGCCTAAACCCAAACCCTTTCTTTAAGATTCTCTTGTAAACCCTATAAACCCTATATACCCTATAAACCCTATAAAACCCTAAAAACCTTATCAACCCTATAAACCCTAAACCCTAAACCCTAACCCCATTCTTTAAGGTTCTCTTTGCTAGGTCTTCGGTAGGTGCGGGACATAGCGACCGGCTGGAGGCTTGCTTTGGCGAGCTCGGCAGGTGGAGACGCCCGGATGAGTCGAAGCCCGAAACCCGATAGCCCTGGGTTTAGGGTTTAGGGTTTAGTTTAGGGTTTAGGGTTTAGGGTTTAGGGTTTAGGGACCCTAAACCCGAAATGGGGTTAGGGTTTCGGGTTTAGGGTTTACTGTTTACGAAAATAGGGGACCCCCAGTTTTAATCCCCAAATAGTAGGATCCTCTTATCATAGGGACCCCAATGTAATAAGGTCCCAGGAATAGGGTCGGCGGTTTAGGGCTGCGGGTTGAAGCCGTAAGCCGTAAGCCCTAAACCCTAAACCCTAAGGGCATCTCCACCTGTGACGGCTGCAGGCACCAAAACACTGTACGCGGGGTCAGCCAGTGCTGGCACAGGAAAGGCTCACTGCCTGCAACTTAGGGGTTTAGGGTTTAGGGCTGTGGCCAGGTAGGGCTTAGGGCCAAAGTAGAGGGCATAATATGGCCGGCCTGAAGAATTAGAATAGGGTGCTCTTGTTGTATAACTACATAAATTCAAAGGGACCATAAGGGAGTATTATTTGGGTTTTGGGGGTGTTATTATTGTAAAAGGCACCCTAAGGGAGGATTATGAGTAATGACTCCGACCCTTCTATTAGTATTTAGGGTTTAGGGTTTAGGGTTTAGGGTTTAGGGTTAAGGGTTTAGGCCGCGGTTTGGAGGTGAGGTTGGCCTTAGGGCTTCAGTAGAGGACTTGTGGGGCTCAGAGGGCTCGGAGGGCCCAGAGGGCGTAGGGTTTAGGGTTTAGGGTTTAGGATTTAGGGTTTAGGGTTTAGGGGCAGAGGGCTTAGAGGTCTTAGAGGTCTTGGGGCCTAGAAACCTTGATCCCAAACCTCCCTCCCCCCCCCCGCCCCACCTTGCCATGTTCACTTGTGATTTGTACACTAATTGATCTAACATATTGCATGCTGTTATGTACATATATATATCTATGCTACCCCCCCCCCCCCATGGACCTACCAATTTCCTTTGTTTTTATCCATGAATTTCGCGGTCTAAGCCACATGGTTTGAAAACCATGGGTTTTATGGATAACATTTGTTTTGCCGATGTTTTCGGGCTCCATCCTTCAAAAACATTGGTAAAACCAATTATCCGTGAATTGGGTGCTCCCAGCCACATGGTTTGAAAACCATGGATTTTATGGATAACATTGGTTTTGCCGATGTTTTCGGGCTCCATCCTTCAAAAACATGGGTAAAACCAATGTTTTCCATGATTTTCGTGATCTGAGGCTCTCTCCCAGCCACCATTTCTCGAGGTAGTACCAAGCAACAAACTCGAATCCTGCAAAATCTCGAGGGAGTACCAAAACCTCCTTATAATCAATCACGCCCCAATACGCAAGACATGACATCTGTCCTAAAAACACTACCTTAGCTACGATATCTCAAACAGTCATCCCCCGATAAGCAAGACCTAATATCTATACTAAACCTGTACCTTAGCAACATATCTTAAGACATCACGCCCTAAGGCTCCTACCAATTTAATAAGGTTCCTATCAATTTCAACAGGATTCTTATGCATGTTACTGGGATTCGCATAGGATTCTCATTAATTTTAAAGGATTCCTATTGGATTAGGCTCATACTAGTTTAGAGAGGATTCCTATCAGTTCTTGTTAAAGGATTCTATTGTTTTTAAGGCCTATTGGTTCCTATTGATTTAGAAAGATTCCTTCTCGTTTCAATAGGATTCCTGTGACTTGTAACCCGGGTTGTTTCCAACTTGTTAAGGTTCCTATTCATTTTAATAGGCTTCCTATTAACTGTTGTCCGGTCCCGATAATTCAATAGAGGATTCCTATTTACTTTCATAGGATCCCAATAAAGTTTCATAGGGTTCCTAATTATTAATAAGGCCCCTATTTTCTGTAATAAGAGTCCTATCAATTTTAATCAGATTCTTATTCATGTTAATGGTGTTCGTGTTAATATTAAAGGGATCTCATTCACTTTCAAGGGATTCCTGTTGGTTTAGGCTCATGTTCATTTTAATCGGTTTGTCTAAAGGTTCACGTTATTTCTTATAGGAGTCCGATTGGTTCCTATTAATTTGAGTAGGGTTCCTCTTCAGTTTAATAGGATTCCTACTAATCCTATTAATTCTACGAAAATGTTGGGAGAGTACCAAAACCTCCTTACAATCAATCACGCCCCAATACGCCAAGACATGACATCTGTCCTAAAAACACTACCTTAGCTACGATATCTCAAACAATCATCCCCCGATAAGCAAGTCCTAACATTTATACTAACACTGTACCTTAGCAACATATCTTAAGACATCACGCCCTAAGGCTCCTACCAATTTAATAAGGTAGGATTCTTATGCATGTTACTGGGATTCGCGTAGGATTCTCATTGATTTGAAGGGATTCCTATTGGATTAGGCTCATACTAGTTTAGTAGGATGTTAGAGGATAAAAACCATGATTTTTCAAACTACTCGGAGACCCAAGCCCATAGTTTGGAAAATCATGGTTTTTATGGTTTTTATTGGTTTTTGCGATGTTTCGTGAGCATGGGCTCAAAAAACATCGGTAAAACCAATGTTTTTTTGAAGGTAGGGGTTCAAAAACATCGGTAACACCAATGTTTTGGAGAGGCCACCTTCAAAAAACATCGGTAAAACCAATGTTTTTGGAGCCCCTGCTCAGGAAACATCGCAAAAACCAATAAAAACCATAAAAACCATGATTTTTCAAACTACTCGGAGACCCAAGCCCATAGTTTGGAAAATCATGGTTTTTATGGTTTTTATTGGTTTTTGCGATGTTTCGTGAGCATGGGCTCAAAAAACATCGGTAAAACCAATGTTTTTTGAAGGTAGGGGTTCAAAAACATTGGTAAAACCAATGTTTTGGAGAGGCCACCTTCAAAAAACATCGGTAAAACCAATGTTTTTGGAGCCCCTGCTCAGGAAACATCGCAAAAACCAATAAAAACCATAAAAACCATGATTTTTCAAACTACTCGGAGACCCAAGCCCATAGTTTGGAAAATCATGGTTTTTATGGTTTTTATTGGTTTTTGCGATGTTTCGTGAGCATGGGCTCAAAAAACATCGGTAAAACCAATGTTTTTTGAAGGTAGGGGTTCAAAAACATTGGTAAAACCAATGTTTTGGAGAAGCCACCCTTTTTTGAAACATCGGTCAAGCCGAGGTTTCAAAAAAAAGGTAGGTCCATGGGGGGGGGTACCATATATATATATATATATAGACCTCTACATATCTAGACATGTATACACATATATATATATAGGGTTCAAGGTTATATATATATATATATATAGGGTTCAAGGTTTAGGGTAGACACTATATGGGATCCACTTCAAGGTCCAAGTATGTACCATATGGGTACATGGACCCTTAGGGTTTAGGGTTTAGGGTTTAGGGGTTAGGATTTAGGGGGTGCTTTGTAGTTTTGAAGGGGTATATATGTTTCTAGTGTGACCCTTGACTGTACTTTCACCTATCTGCACCCTCAAATCTACTACATCTTCAAAAAGGCTGTTCTGCATGCTCCCCTGACTCTGGTAGATACCAGTGGACGCCCGCCGGATCCCAAACAAAACCGAACGAGCGAATCCTTGAGCCCTTGAACCGTAAAACCCTTTAAAGGCCCTTGCAACCATGAAAATCTCTAAACCCTCCGTGTCCCCAACCTCCCCCTCCCTGTGCGCCTTTGGAAAATTCTTGGGTCTGTACACCTCCAAGGTTTCAGTGCTTGACTTCAGGCTTAGGGCTTATATAACCCTAATCCCCAAAACCCAAAACCCAAAACCCCAAACCCTAAACCCTAACCCTAAACCCGGGCTTAGGTTAGGGTCTGCTAGTCAATGTGTTGAGGGGACTTCGGACCTAGGTTACAGAGCCCGGAATAACGTGGACAAGGGCCCTCATACACTCTACATACATCTGCGGAGGGGGGGGGTGGGGGGGAGTGGCGGGCCCAACCGAAACCCACATCGCAAGCGCCCTAGCTACATGCAGAATCGAGCAACCCTAATTGGGATATAAGTGCGATGATAGGCTACCCGGGTGTCCCCGGTAGAAGAAAGCACTGTAAAAACCCCGAAACTCTAAACCCTAAACCCGAAAAGGTTTCGGGCTTAGGGTTGTTTAGGGTAACCCAACACCCTGAACCCTAAAGCCTAAACCCGAAACCCTAAACCCTAAACCGGCGCTGCAGGGTTAGAGAGCCTAGCCCCGCACCAAAGCAAAGAGGCAAGTCCACACATAACACACATACTTGGAGGTTCATGGTACTTATTAAACACTATAGGGTTTAGGGTTTAGGGTTTAGGGTTTAGGGTTTAGGGCTTAGGGTTTAGGGTTTAGGGTTTAATGCACTTGTAACTGTACTTTAAAACCATCTTGGGGCACTTCAGGGGCTTCGACTTGGGTTGTAAGTACAGTTATAATTGCTTCATAAGTACCGTAAACCTCCAAGCATAAAGTCTCGCGGAGGCCCCCAAGCCTCCAGTCCAAAAGGCCAGGGTTTGGGGTTTAGGGTTTAGGGTTTAAGGTTTAGGGCCCCAACCGCAGGGTTTGGGGCTTGGGGTTTCGGGTTCAGGGTTCCGTGCTTAGGGCCCTAACCCTAGGTTTTGGGGTTTAGGGTTGCGGGCTTAGGGTTTCGGGTTTAGGGTCCCAATTGTAGCGTTTGTTTATCCTAAAGCCCAAAGCATGACTTAAACCCGAACCCCTAAGCCCCTAAGGCCCTAGATCCTAAGCCCTAAACCCTAAACCCTACACCCTAAATGCTAAACCCTAGCCCAAAACCCTAAACCCTATACCGAAAACCCTAAACCCTAAACCCGACAGATCGCCTGGCAGGTACCTTGTTCAGCACATGCCGTTCGCGTGAGCCGTGGAGCCTGGCCCGAGATGGGACCCCAAAAGGTCGTGGAATACACTTGGGCCTTAAAGGGTTTGGGGTTTAGGGTTCACCTAAACCCTAAACCCTAGACCCTAAACCCTAGACCCTAGGTTTTAGCGTTTAGGGTTGTGTGGACATGCCTCCGGCTCGCGGGGTTTAGGGGTTCGGGCTTAGGGGTCGTAAAACCTAAACCCTAAACCCTAAACCCTAAACCCTAAACCCTAAACCCCTTGGGCCTTACAGGGCTCCTTTCAGGGGCGTGTATAGTATATGGGCCTTAACGGGTTTCAGGTTGAGGGCTTCCTGGCTTCCTATATAGTAGCTTCAGGGCCTAAGTATATACACCCTAAACCCTAAACCATAAACCCTAAACCCTAAACTCTATGGGTACATGGACCCGTCAGACAACACAACGTTGCCTCGGATCTGCTGACGGACGGGGGGAATTCGACTTCTCTCCACGTAATCTACATGCACATGTGTACCCTTGTGATTCTTGTGATATATGTCACATAGTCTTGTACATATATATATATATATACATAACCACATACATACATATGGTACGGCATACGTAGAGTGTATGTGCTATAGGGGTTTGATGGGAGTCCCTGACAAGAGAAAGTGGCTGCCACTGGGGGCATGCGCTTTGTTCAGGAAGACGTAGGGTTTAGGGTTTGAGGTTTTAGGGTTTAAGGTTTTAGGGTCTTAGGGTTTGAGGTTTTAGGGTTTGTGGGTTTAAGGTTTTAGGGTTTAAGGCCTCGGAGCAGGGAGTAAGCAAACTTGCTGTGCGGATTTCAGGGGTGTCGAGGGCTTCGTGCTCCCTGGGGTTAGAAACCCGGAAGCCTTGAACCCTAAAAACCGAAACCCTAAATCCCTAAACCCCGAAACCCTAAACCCGAAACCCTAAACCCCAAACCCTAAACCCGAAACCCTAAACCCTAAACCCCAAACCCCAAACCCTAAACCCTAAACCCTAAACCCCTAACCCCTAAACCCTAAACCCTAAACCCTAAACCCTAAACCCCAACCCCTAAACCCTAAACCCCTAAACCCTAGACCCTAAACCCTAAACCCCTAAACCCCTAAACCCTAAACCCTAAACCCCTAAACCCCAAACCCTAAACTCTTAAACTCTGCCTCAGAGAGTCGGCTCTCTCTTGGGCTTTCGATTTCTGCTGCGAGGCGCGGGCTCCGGTGACTAGGATAGGGTTTAGGGTTTATGGTTTATGGTTTAGGGTTGATAGGGTTCATAGGGTTCAGAGGGTTCAGAGGGTTCAGAGGGTTCAGAGAGTTCAGAGGGTTCAGAGGGCTCAGAGAGTTCAGGGGGTTCAGGGTTTTCAGGGTTTAGGGTGTTGGGTGCAGGGTTTAGGGCTTCTTAAGGGGGAGGACTGTGTGAGCCGGCCCGCCTCTAGAAGCAATCAGGGCCTGGACCGTTGCATCGAGGGCCTTGCACTGCGGCATGCAAGGGCTTTCTACTATTTTTGCTTAAGGGCACTCCAAAAATGGAAGACAATACTCCCTGTATTGCCCTTTATGAGGAAGAATGTGCTTTTTTTTTTTTTTTTTTGGGGGGGGGGTGTTCTTAAGCAACTAATTGGTTAAAGATTCGGGATTTAGGATTTGGAGGGCTTGTAGGGTTTAATGCTTATAGGGTTTAGAGTTTATACGGTTCAGGGTTTGCATAGGGCTCAGGGATTAGAGGGTTAAGGGTTTGCAGAGTTTAGGGTTGAGGTTTTATAGACACGAGTAAGGTTGAGGGCTTTAGAGGCTTCAGGGCTTATAGGTTCTGGAGCTTAGAGCTTCGGGTCCTGGGGTTTAGGGTTCCCTAAACCCTAAACCCTGAACCCTCAACCCTAAACCCTGAACCCCAAACCCTGAACCCTAAACCCTGAACCCTAAACCTTCCAAACCGCAAACTCTAAACCCTAAACCCTACATCCTATAGAGGTACGTGTACACTTTAACATAAACCCTAATAGCCTAGACCCTGAAACCCTTAACCCTCTAAACTCTCTAAACTCGCTGAACCCTCTAAACCCTCTAAAATCCTCCAAACTAACCCTAAACCCTAAACCCTAAACCCCAAACCCTAAACCCTAAACCCATGGCGGGGACTTGCCTCACAACGGCTTCAGACCCACCCTCACCCCTAACCCCCCCCCCCCCCCAAAAAAAAAAAAAAAAAAACCTAAAGCCTAAACCCTAAACCCTAGAGTAGTAGGGTTTTTGAGCTTCGCACTTGCGGGTTTCTGGGTTTGAGGGGCTGAGGGTCGCGAGGTTGAATTCCCAGACACCTCAGAAGGTCTACCCCAGGGGTTGAGTGCCGTGGAATTTGGCACAGATGACATAGTCACGCGTGGCATGCGCTCTGCAACTTGAAGTTCTTTGCGGGCACGTGTGTGATTATCGCTTACTATATGAAGAGTTTAGGGTTTAGGGTTTAGGGTTTGGGGTTTAGGGTTTAGGGTAACTATTCCGACCCCTATAGTGGAAAGAAGAGCCCCTCCCCGATTTCACAAAACAAATGGGAGGCGACCCGAAAGGCATAGCTCGTGTCTTGGGAGATTCTGGCCCCAAGCCCTAAACCCTAACCCCAAACCCTAAACCCCAAACCAAAAATCCTAAGCCCTGAACAAGATGTTTGGGGGATGTCTGTGTGTCGGCTCCGAGGTGCCGCCAGACAATCTTGCAAGGGGGTTAGGGATCAGAGTTTTAGGGTTGTAGGGATTTAGGGTTTTAGGGTCTTAGGGTTTTAGGGTTTTAGGGGTTTAGGGGTTTAGGGTTTTAGGGTTTAGGAGTTTCGGGTTTTAGGGTTTAGGGTTTAGGGCTGAGCTAAACCCTCAACCCTAAACCCTAAACCCTAAACCCTAAACTATGCAGAGGACCACCCACCTGGCCTCCAAGCAACTGGAGATGCTGACTTGCCATCCATGGTTCTCACCTACAGCTCTCCGACGAGGTTTAGGGTTTAGGGTTTAGGGTTTAGGGTTTAGGGTTTAGGGTTTAGGGTTTAGGGTTTAGGGTGTTGGGTTTGAGGGAGGAGGGTTGTGCGCCTGAGTGCGCTTTCAGGTTTGAGGTTTGGGGTTTGGGGTTGTGGGTTTAGGGTCTAGGGTCGAGGGTCTAGGGTCTCTCTCTCTCTCTCTCTCTCTCTCTCCCTGTGTGTGTGTGTGTGTTCAGGTTCAAGGTTTTGGGGGCTGAGGTGGGTTGGGGCTCAAGGTTCAATGGGCAATATGTCCATTGACACAAGGAGTTCAAGGCTTCTTGGCATCCACAATCGGGCTTTAGGAGGCTTAGGGGTCTTTTTGGGGCTTATTGAGTTGAGGGCACTAAACCCAAAACCCTACACCCTAAACTGGTGTAAAGGGGTTTAGGGATAAATGTGTTTGCATCGCGAGCTGAGGGGGAGCCTTGTAGGGTTTTCACAGAGGTTTCACAAAGGTTTAAGGTTTACGAAACCACTAAACCCTGAACCCTAAACCCTAAACCCTAAACCCTAACCCTAAACCCTAAACCCTAAACCCTAAACCCTAAACCCTAAACCCTAAACCCTAAACCCTAAACCCTAAACCCTAAACCCTAAACCCTAGAGTTGGGGGGTTCAGGATAGGGTGCCTAAACCCTTAACCCTAAGCCCTAAGTTCACGGCCTAGGGCTTAGGGCTTCGGGGTTTAGGGGCCTGGGGTCCGTCCCCGGCCTGTGGCGACAAGGTCGGCAAAGTGCGGCTGCAGCACGTCCTGGTCGTCAGCATGTGCGTGTGGGGGGGGGGGGGGGGGGGGGTAGGGTTTAGGGTTTAGGGTTTAGGGTTTAGGGTTTAGGGTTTAGGGTTTAGGGTTTAGGGTTTAGGGTTTAGGGTTTAGGGTTTAGGGTTTAGGGTTTCGGGTTTAGGGTTTAGGGTTTAGGGTTTAGGGTTTAGGGTTTAGTAACTCAGGGCTCAGGGCTTAGGGTTTAGGGATTAGGCTTTAGGGTTTAGGGGTTGGGGGGTTGGGGGGTTGCGGGGTTGGGGGGTTGGGGGTTTGGGGTTTGGGGCTTAGGGTTTAGGGGCCGGTCTTGCTGGGTCTTGATAACTCGTCACTTCCTTTCATTCCTCTGTTGTACGTTGCCAAACCAGGGTGCACGATTCGATTGCGCGCTTTCGATTAACCCACGAAACCCCCTAAACCCAAACCTGATCACACCCTTTGCAGCACGGGATGCATTCAGACGAACAGGAGAAGGGAGTTTAGGGTTTAGGCTTTAGGCGTTAGGGTTCAGGAGTCCTCTGATAGCCGAGCGAAGGTGCCAAGCCCGTGGACCTGCACTTGGGGCGGGGCATTCGGGCGCGGGGGGGAGGGGGGGGAGGGGGTTAGGGTTTAGGATTTATATAGGGTTTAGGGTTTCAGGGTTCAGGGTTCAGGGTTTAGGGTTTAGGGTGGAGGAGGGGAATCGACAAGGATCTGCAATCCTGCGCAGCCTAAACTCGCAAAATGACTGCAAGACCATCGCCAGGCCGGCTTCACTTCTTGGTCCTGCTGCTACCCCCAAAACCCTAAACCCTAAACCCTAAACCCTAAACCCTAAACCCTCAACCCTAAACCCCAAAACCCTGGATCTTGGGATGTTCCCTATTAAAAATCCCTGATAAGGACAGTTTGTATAAGGGGAAACATCCCAACCTAAATCGAAAAAATTGCCGGCTCTGCAACGAAGCAGCATCCGACCCACTGCCAAAACTGTGAAAGAGGCACACTGTGCTTCCGGGCTTTGGGGTTTGGGGTTTAGGGTCGCCGCTTTTCCCGAACACGTGCGCAACATGCGAGAGCCATGGCCAAAACCCTAAACCCTAAACCCTAAACCCTAAACCCTAAACCCTCTTTTCGGCACAGTTTAGGGCTTCGGGCTCCGGGCTAAGGGGGGATGGTCGAAGCTGTGATGTAGAAGGACAAGTTACCCTCTTGTGCCGGGAGTCCATGCCCAAATCTACATGGCCCTTAGGGCCTTAGGGTTTAGGGTTTAAAGTTTAGGGTTTAGGGTTTCGGGTTTAGGGTTTAGGGTTTAGGGCAGCCCAACTCTACACGGCCCAGCCCTACTGGGTGTTGAATTCTCGGGCAGCTTGAACATTGGGCACATAGGCCAAGCAGATGTAGGCACTCAATACGGTTAAACTTGTCCTGAATGTAGTTGGTAACCCTAAACCCTAAACCCTAAACCCTAAACCCTAAACCTTAAACCCTAAGCCCTAAACCCTTCATTAACACTAAGACAACGCGCCGCACCTTCCCAGCACCACCTTTCCAGGGCGGACGCACCTTGAAAGGAGCTGGAGTTCCGCCAAGGATCGCAAGGGGGGGTTTCGGGTTTCGGGTTTAGGACCCTAAACCCTAAACCCTAAACCCTAAACCCTAAACCCCTAAACCCTAAACCCTACACCCTACACCCTAAACCCTAAGCCGGTTCCGGAACCTCTTTAGAGGTACATATCACTGGAAAGGATGATGAGACTGATCCACCCCTCTCCACTCCTTGCTGCAGCAAGCAAACTCCAAGGATTAAGACAACCCTAAACCCTAAACCCTAAACCCTAAACCCCTACGGTTCTAGGCACCACCTTAAGGGGTCTGAGGGAGAGTCCCATGATGAACCAGGAACTCCCAGGGTAGTTGCGTGGTCCCTTACTATGGGCCCTTAAAAGGGGACCCCTTGTATACCCCTTAGATACCCATTAAAAAAAAACCCAAAGGCCCATACTTCAGAACCCTTTAAGGAATTCAAGGGCCCATGTGAAGGGCCCGTGAAACTACTCTCTTAGGAACCCTGAACCTTTCACTGCTAAACCCTAAACCCTAAACCCTAAACCTCAAACCCTAAACCCTAAGCCCTGAGGATTTTTTAGCCTCATCCACTCCACCACTGCCCCTCAAGCACCAGTAAGCCAACCCTGTGCGAGGCTCACGGCTGAAAAGCTCCAATGTTTAGGGTTTAGGGTTTAGGGTTTTGGGTTTAGGGTTTAGGATTTCGGGTTTAGGGTTTTGGGGTTCTTTTTGGGTTACCTACGCCCCGACAAACCCACAAACCGAAACGCTTGCAGGCGAAAACCTAACGCGAGCCGAGGGGCCAAGGCTGCTCCCAGCAAGGCAAAGTGCACCTTGTAGGGGTTTAGGGTTTAGGGTTTAGGGTTTAGGGTTTAGGGTTTAGGGTACCCAAGGTTCCCTAAGGGCTCCCTCAGGTTCCCTAAGGCGACAATTCTCTAAAATTTAGGGTTTAAGGTTTAGGGTTTAGGTCTAGGGTTTCTCAACTTCAGATTCGAAGACCCGTCGTAGACTGCCAGGAATGCAGTCGCCCCTTTGCAATGAAATTCCTAAATTATATCTATACCTCTCTCTCTCTATATATATATGCAAAAAAATCACAGGGGCCGCCTTGTTGTAAGTTGCAAAAGGACTATATGTTTAGGGTTTGAGGCACTAAGGTTCCTAAAAACCTGCAATGTATGGTTGAGGGTTTAGGGTTTAGGGTTTAGGGTTTAGGGTTTAGGGTTTAGGGTTTAGGGCTGGAAGCAAAGGCGAGAGGCGAGAGCCACGCCCGACTCAAAGGCCGAACTCAGCACCGGCATCGCACCTCGGTTCTCTGGGGCGTAGAAGCCCTAAACCCTAAACCCTAAAGCCCTGAACTCTCAACCCTAAACCTAAACCCTTGAGAGCCCGCAGGGTTTTGCGTGTTCAGGGTTCAGATTTGAGGGTTTAGGGATCAGCAGGTTTAGAGGTTTAGGAGGTCTTTCGGAGGCTTAGAGATTCAACGTAGGTCTTACAGGGTGTACAGGGCGCATAGAGTTGTAGGATGTTTCGGGTTTGCAGCTTTCGGGAACCTACTTTCTGGTACTCAGCAAATTGAGTTTTGGGTTATTCTGGTAGGGTCTAGGGATTTGACTTCTTGGCATTGGGATTCGGGTGTAGGGTAGGTCTTTAAGGTTTGGGTCTTGAGAGTTCGAGACTTTGAGGGCTTGTGGCGTCTGCGTGCATCAAACATGGTAAACGACAGGAGTACTGCACGTGGGCACGAAGGCGGCTTGGCCACGGGGAATCTCGCAACGGCGCATCTGCAACCCCCCTCCTCCCCCCCCCCCCCCTGCACCCTCCAAACGCTACGAACCCTAAATCCCCAGTACCACCTTCGACCCTATACCCTAACAAGATAACCTTAACCCTAAACCATCAAACCCTAAACCCATACTTCCATGAAGCCCGACACCCTCAAACTTCATGTAACCCCTAGAAGAACCTCGAAAACCCTATAAGCCCTAAACCATAAACCTTGGCTGCACTCAGGAGGGTAGCGATAAATTAAACTTTTAGCTGCCTTAATAAGGAACCCAATGAACCCAAAAAAGGTAAGGATCTAAAGTTGCAGTAAAGTACCACAAAGAAACCCTCTCCTGGGGCCTCGAGCCGCGTTCTAAGGCCCACAAAGACATGGCGACAGTCTGCTCGATACCTCGAAGGTTTCTAGGAGTGGTTGGGATCGAGTTCGAATTCCCATCAATATGTTCTTGTCCTTTGTCTAGCTGTCGGTACTTGTCGGTAGCTACAGATCCTATAGAAGGAGCTCTCAGATACGGTTTCCATGTGAGTCCACGAACCATGTATTCTTACTGTTGACCGGTGAACGCGTTAAAGGCGAGGATTTAGCAGGTGATCCGAAAGCTTAATGATGATTGACCACAAAGCCGCCCCCCAAAACAAAAAAAACACGGAACACACAAACATATATTATATGTATATATATATACATATAATCAAAGAACAATAAGTCAATAAACAAATACGTAATAGACAACCCCGTAAACCGTTTATAAGCCCTCAACCCTCAACCCTCTCCTACTTCTGAGGGCAAAGCCTAAACCCTCAACCCGCAACCAAGAGAGAGAGAGAGAGAGAGAGCATGTGGTTGGTATTTTGCTCGCGGTTTCGAACATCGGGATCCCCAAGACTGTTTTTCTAAAGAAGCTTCTTCAACATCATGGAGACTAGCCACGGTACAACCCCTGAACCCTGAACCCTACACCCTGATACCTCATGCAAAATCCTAAGACCTAGGCCCTCCGCCATGTACGAGGTAAAGGGTTCCCCTTTTTGGAGATCACCCGAGAGGGCTCAAAACAAAACAGCAATTCGGTAAGAACAGCCTAAGCCCCAGACCCCGAACCCCAAACCCAAAACCCTGAACTCCACCCTAAGACTAGGCGACTTCATGGGCTCCGTGAAGATCATGCAGAAAATTCACTCTAGGGCTGAGAGCAGCTGGCTTGAGATTTAGATCTAGCAGCCCCAGAGCGAGGGAGGGGAGCACACCCTCCCTAAACCCCACCTGAACCCTAAACAAACCCTAAACCCTAAACCCTAAACCCTAAACCCTAAACCCTAAACCCTAAACCCTAAACCCTAAACCCTAAACCCTAAACCCTAAACCCTAAACCCCAACCCCCCAACCCAAACCCCCCACCCCCAAAAAAAGAAAAACAAGCTTCAGGCCTCCTCAAGCCTTCTAAGGGGATGATGGGGGGAACTCTGGGATGTTCCCCCGATGTTCCCCCTTATACTAACAGTCCTTCATGTCTAGGGTTTAGGGTTTAGGGTTTAGGGTTTAGGGTTTAGGGTTACATAAGGATTGTAGTAAGGGGGTACTAGAATCACTATTAAGGACTGTTAGTATAATGGGGGAGCATCCCAAGGAGAACCCCCCCCTGAACCCTAAACCCTGAACCCTAAACCCTAAACCCTAAACCCCAAACCCCAAACCCTAAACCCTAAACCCCAAACCCCAAACCCCAAACCCGAACGCCGACCTTGCAGTGAAGGCTTCAGCACCAGTGCGGCTATGGGTGCCTCTCCGGATCTCCGCGGAGCTTGATCTACTATTTGCTTAAGAACCCCGAACACATGTTCTTCAATATTAAGGGTAATATAGGGATTGTCTTGGTTTTGTTCATATTCTTTTGGGGTTCTTAAACAAGTAGTAGTGATAGACTTAATGGAAGAAAGTTTGGGGTTCTTAGGGCTTTAGGGTTTAGGGGTTAGGGGTTTCGGGCTTTAGGGCTTTAGGGCTTTAGGGTTTAGGGTTTGGGGTTTAGGGTTCTTAGGGTTCTTGGGGTTCTTGACTTGATGGAGGAAAGTTTGGGGTTCTTAGTTTAGGGTTTAGGGTTTATGGCTTTAGGGTTTAGGGTTTAGGGGATTAGGGCTGAGAGTTCTTAGGGTTGTTAGGGTTGTTAGGGTTCTTTGGGTTCAGGGTTCAGGACAGTTTGGGGTTTAGGGGTGAGGGTTTAGTTTAGGGTTTAGGGTTCTCAGGGTTCTTAGGGTTTAGGGCTGAGGGTTTCGGGTTTTGTAGGCCTCTCAAAAGCAAAACTCTAAACCCTAAACCCTAAACCCTAAACCCTAAACCCTAAACCCTAAACCCTAAACCCCTAAACCCTAAACCCTAAACCCTGAACCCTAAGCCTCTGAAACTCGAACTCTTCTGGGGAACTAGAGCTGTGCAGGAGCTTCGGGCTTCGGGCTTCCTAAACTCTAAACCCTAAAACCCTTTTGGTTTCACCGGTTGAGGGTTTGAGTTTGGCTTGTGGCGATCGAGGGTCGAGGGTTCTAGGGTTTTGGAGGGCTACAATAATAAAGTTTAGGATTGAGGCAGTGGTCTTTCTCTGTGTGTGTCTTTAGGGTTTGGCAGTGGCGCACTGCTTACATCCATCAATATGGGCTTGCATGCTCAACAGCAGAGATGTGTGTGTGTGTGTGTGTGTGTGTTTGTTTGTGTGTTTGTGTGTGTGTGTGTGTGTGTGGGTGGGTGGGTGTGGGTTGTTTGCTCACGATCATTTTCGCAGGGTCCACTGCTCTTTCTTCTGCTGTTCGTATTGCTCCTGCTTTTGCGGTGATGAGGTTTAGGGTTTAGGGTTTAGGGTTTAGGGTTTGGGGTTTAGGGTTTAGGGTTTAGGGTTGTCCAGCTTGTAGTGTGAGGGGGAGGGAGGAAAGTCCACCCCCTCCAAAAAAAAGACAAATCCGGAACACATGCTCTGAAGCCCGAATCGGTTCTAGGGTTCAGGATCTAAGCTAGGGTTTAGGTTTAGGGTTTAGGGTTTAGGGTTTAGGGTTTAGGGTTTAGGGTTTAGGGTTTAGGGTTTAGGGTTTAGGGTTTAGGGTTTAGGGTTTAGGGTTTAGGGTTAGGGTTTGAGGTTTGAGGGTTGAGGGGTGAGCCACCCCCCTCCCACCCCCACCCCACCCCCCAACCCCCACCCCACCCCCCCTCCCCCACCCCCCCACCCCGCCGCCCACCCCCCCCCCCCCCCCGCCCCCAACCCCCCTCCTCCGCCCCACCCCCCTCCCCCACCCCCCCCACCCACCCCCCAAAAAATATAACAAATAAACCAAGACCCAAAAACCCCCAATACATGCAACAACCCCAAAAAAAACATAAGATAGAATAATAGCAATAATAATACTCCCAAAAGCACGAAACACCCCCCCCCCCCCAAAAAAAAAAAAAAAAAAAAATCCAAAAACAAAACAAAACCGTGCCTTGCACCGAGCGAGGTCTTCCAAGCTCACCACACCCTGGGAGAGCCCCATGATTAGGGGTCGTTACATGGCCCCCTTTTTGGTTCAGGGTTTAGGGTTTAGGGTTTAGGGGTCGTTCCATGGTCCAAGCATATCCCTTTTTGGGGGGTTCCTATATAAGGCTGGCAGAACTTGGGAGAGTTGCATGAAGGATCTGACCGATCGAAAGCTGCCCTGCAAGCCTAAGTAGACTAAGGGTTTAGGGTTTAGGGTTTACTGCACCCTGAACCTTGGCTGTGGGTTTGGCACAAGACGAGAAGAACAACAGGCGCCCCAAGAAAAGGAACTATGACTGGATTTCAGTTATTTCAGATTCCGAAAAAATCACGATGAAGAGACCCCTAAGAGACCTCTAGTCGAACCCCTTCATCGTCAGTTTTTTTTTTTTTGGGGGGGGGGGGTACCCTAAACCCTAAACCCTAAACGCTAAACCTTAATCCCTTGAAGGCTTAGGGTTATCGTTGCGCAGGCGACGAAAAGCAGAACTACCCCATGACCGCAGTCATGTGTCCTCATCCATGACTTTGCGGTGTAATATAGGGGCCGGAATAACTACTAACAGTTTTCCCTTCTGGTCCCTTTGGAATTATGCTACACTAACCCCCAAAACCCTGTTCTAAAAACTAAGGCCCCTATGCTACTAAACCCTAAACCCTAAACCCTAAACCCTTTTGGGTTTTGGGTTTAAAGGCCTGAGGCTCCCAAAACCTACGAACAAGTCTTCGACCCAGCATCCCCCAGAGATGACCTTTGAGCCCTTCAACCACATTGCACAAGCTCGTTTAGGGTTTAGGGTTTAGGGTTTAGGGTGTAGGGTTTAATAACCTTAATGAAGCTCTAAAGCACATTAAGCAGCCTCGTTTAGGGTTTAGGAAGCAAGCCTAAGCCCTAAACCTTATAAAGGCCGGTCTCTGTATCTGAGTACCCGTATACCTTAACATAAGCCCCTATATATCCAAACCGTACTTTTTGAGACCACCAACCAATATAACCTAAACCCGAAACTCTGAACCCCAAACCCCAAACCCCTTCTAACTCAAGCCCGGACCCCTAAACACTCCAACCCGCCGCCCGAAAGCCCCTGAATCTCAAAACCAGTACACCTCAAAACTCAACGCCCCCAAGCATTTTTAACCTTTACGCTTTACACCGAAGTCACACCCCTACGTATCTCAACCCCAAACCCTAAGCCCTAAACCCTACACCCTAAGCCCTAAACCCGAAAAACCTTAAACCCTAAACCCTAAACCCTAAATAAACCCTAAACCCTAACCCCTCCCCCGCCGGCCTCGGTCAAACTCTCATCCACCGCGAGGCGCACGCGGCTGCCGGTCGCTGTGGACACATCCTTCTCGGGTTTTGGGTTTAGGGCTTAGGATCCCAGAGAAGATCTGGGGTTTAGGGTTTAGGGTTTATTTAGGGTTTAGCGTTTAGGGTTTAGGGTTTAGAGTCCGCCGACCCTGGCAGCGTGTTGACGCCCCCAAAACACGGGGGGTTCTCGGACCATGCGAGTTGGATGAGCCTCCAAGGAGACAAAGTGTCGGAGGATCATGGGACACAAGAAGATGCCAGCAGAACTGAAAGAAGTGGAATGTGCAGAAAACCCATGCTCCGACACTCGTTTTGCTTAAGCAGAAGAAGATGCCAGCAGAGCTGAAAGAAGTGGAAGGTGCAGAAAACCCACACTCCGTCACTCGTTTTTGCTTAAGCACATGAATGCCGCATGCTGCTTCATGACTACAAATGAAGCCATGGGCACACTTGGCTCCGGATAAAAGTGTGAGGAAACACTTCTGCCCTGGATAAAGAGGAGGCAGCAAGCCACGCACACGTAGGCTCGGAGCAAGCTCCGAATCCAAGGGTTTAGGGTTTAGGGTTTATAGTGTTTAGGGTTTAGGGGCTGCGGAGCAATCTGTCTCCAGAGCACGGATGGGGCTCGAGACGTTGCCCGCCCCTGGGCACAGCCCCTTGAAATTTAGGGATCCCAGAGAAACTCTGGGGTTCAGGGTTTAGGGTTTAGGGTTTAGGGTTTCGGACGGTCATGATGCGTAAAGAACTGAAGGCGACGAGGCCTTCCATCATCAAATCATCTCATCATACAAATGGAACCCAAGCCAAAAAAAAAACCTAGACCCTAAACCCTAAACCCCAAACCCTGAACCCCACACCCTAAACCCCAAACCCTAAACCCTAAACCCCAAACCCTAAACCGGTCTGGCTCGCGGGCCAGGCTTCTGACTCGCTATTGCGGTGGCTAAGGTTTTAGGGGGTTAAGGTACTATACAGGCAAGTTCCTATGTTACAGTGTCACCATAGGGTTTGGGGTTAAGGCCACGAAAGGCCCCGAATGTGTCATCAACCCTTACCGGATCCCTCTACAAAAACTGCGGCTTCGGGTTGTCGGACCCTTCAGGGGATAAACATGGGCTTCGGGTTTAGGGTGGTCACTAGGGTTTTTGGGGTTTAGGGTTTCAGGGTTCGGGATGAGCCCTCAAACCTCCCTTAAAACCAGAGCTTGGGATTCCCTCAAGATGGTTTTCGGGTTTAAGTTAACCCTGAAGGCTAAATTCAGGCCTCCCATTGCTTCAGGAACTCGCTCGCGCTCTGCCCCTGCTGCCACTGTGTTGGCTCCTGTGGATGTCTAGTGGTTCATATACCCTAAACCCTAAACCCAAAAACCCTAAAACCCTAAACCCTATTAGTGCATAGTACGGTCTAACGTTTGCTTGAAGCTGTGTACATATCCTGATATATATATATATGGGTATATATATATATATATATGTGTATAGAAATTGAGTTTACGAAGATCTTGATTGTACAAATGACCTAACGACATATGTCTTAACATGATTGTCATGCCTCCAAACCCAAAACCCTAGACCCCCAACTGTTAACTAGTTGCTCAAGAACCCCGGAAAATACAAAATGTTCCTCCTCATTTACGGTAATCCAGGGGTTCTTATTTTTGCTTCTTTCGGGGCTCTTGAGCAAATAGTAGAGAACCGGAGGGTTTAGGGAGGCTTGGTTCCCCCTTCCTCGAGGTACTCCGTCAAGGCCACGGCAGACTCGCTGAGGCCGTTCAGGAACTCGGCCGCCTTTGGGTTTAGGGTTTAGGGTTTAGGGTTTGGGGTTTAGGTTTAGGGTTTAGGGTTTAGGGTTTGGGGTTTAGGGTTTAGGGTTTTGGGATCGAAGGAGGTAAGGCTGCAGAGCAAGGTGGTAACACGGATGAGATGTCGTGAAACATCCCCAGGAGCGTAGGTGTTCGGGCTTGAGAACGTTCTACCGCTGAACAACTGACTCATATGTTAACCCTCCTAACCCTCCTAACCCGCCTAACCCTCCTAACCCTCCTAACCCTCAACCCTCAAACCTAAACCCAGCCCTAAACCCTAAACCTTACATAAACCGTAAACCCCAGCCCTACGCCCTAAACCCTAAACCCTAAACCCTAAACCCTCCGATACGTTAACTCCCCCAAGGACACCAGGTGCCTGGGCCGTCGTCCAGGCGCGGTTTGCATCTAGTCGCAGGCGCGCCTCCAAGTTTTTTCTGCAAGGGCGGGCCGTGGGGTTCAGAGCAGGGTTTGGGGTTTAAGGTTTAGGGTTGAGGGTTTGGGGTTTAGCGTTTAGGGGGTGGCCCTTAGTATGAACTTCGGGGGGTTCTAGGACCTTGTAGGCCTTGTGGTGCATAGGCATCGGTAACGTCGAGCTTGTGAGAAGCCTTGTGGTTTGGGGCAGTTGCCAGGGCCCTTCAGTATCATGCATGGATCCTTCATGCAGGCTTCCCTACTGTGGAGCAGACCCTGGAACAAAAGTATGTACTGTTTAGGTATAAGTGGCTATTTTCGAAACCCAGGACCAACACAAATTTGAAGTATAGCACTCCAAAACCCAGCCCTTGTATAGATTCTCGGCTGGACCTACACAACCCACATGCCCACACTGCAGAACCCTCAAAGAAAGATAAGGGATCCTAAACCCTAAACCCTAAACCCTAAACCCTAAACCCTGAACCCTGAACCCTGAACCCTGAACCCTGAACCCTAAACCCTAAACCCTACCTTTAAGGCGACAAGCAGTTGCCCTTATAGAGGAGTGGATGCCAACAGTAGATCCTGTTCGTCGTGGGCCTTTTGAGTGCCAGCATACCAAGAAGGGCACTCCATATAAGAGCAAGGATAAGCCCATGTAATTTGTGATGTTCTCTTATACGAACAGCCCTTCATAGAGATTTTAGGACCCCCTATCATAATCTAAGGACTGTTAGTATAGGGAATATTCCAATATATAAGGACAACTGACAGGCCACCACAGGCCGAAACCCGAATCCCCATATAGATGAGTTTTCGGCGGCCTAAGATGTCAAGTCAAGCATGTTCTCTGCCTCTGTGGTGGATGCTTGCCACAGCGCGAGATGAAGGGCCCCTAAACCCTAAACCTAAACCCTAAACCCTAAACCCTGTAAGGTTCCTTCGTCCCAGTGGACCCAACTGAGAGGCGCTTCGTCAAACTCATCGTCGGCGGCAATGTATGCTGATCCCTCAATAGCTTCATCCCAATCTCTTGGGTTGAGACCTACTGATGTTTAGGGTTTAGCGTTTAGGGTTTAGGGTTTAGGGTTTAGGGTTTAGAGATGAGCTGACCATTGAATGAATGTGCCCCACCCAACTTTCTTCTGTGATTGGTAGCCCAAGCAGCAATGTCAGCGCTGATGGACAGGATTCCGGCTTTTTGATGAACAACATCCGAGTCGGGGCGGGCCATTTTAGCCAGAATTTTAGGGTTTTAGGGTTTAGGGTTTAGAGTCAGTGGTTGCGATGCTTCGACTCTTATACTTGGGGGTGGGGGGGGGGGGGGGAGTTGAACACCATTTTATTTGTAATAGGGGTTTCATGTAGCCTTTTGAAACCTAGAAGCCCGAACTCTCTAGTGCAGTGCGTGGATTAGGGGTTCAGGGTTTAGGGTTTAGGCAGGGTGCAGGGTTTCATGCGCCTTGTCTCCTTTTCGCTCCCTCAGCAAGGACGCCAGGCGGTTGGTGCGCTCGGCGTCCTCACGGAGCGGGGCTTTGGCCGCTTTTGGGGGTGTAGGACTGAGGCTCTACTTCTTACCCTAAACCCTATACCCTAAACCCTAAACCTAAACCCTAGATCAAGGTTTGTGGGGCTATTTTGAGGCCAAGGGCTAGCGGGTTAGGGCTGTGAGGCTGTGAGGGTTAAGGTTGTCGGTTACCTTGCCTTCCCAAAGCACATTTCGGATAGCACTGTAAAGATACCCTACATGCCCCCCCCCCCCCCCCCCCCCCGCGTGAGGTACCTTCTTAGGGGCTGAATACCCTAGCCCCAAAAAGGTTCACTTTTATATCACCAAAAAAGTTCAAGAGGGTTTAGGGTCTAATGTTTACCGTTTAGGGTCTAATGTTCAGGTCTTAGGGTGTTGTGTTTAGGCTCTAGGGTCTAACATGTAGGGTTTAGGGTCTAACATTCAGGGTTTAGGGTGTAAAGTTCAGGGTTTAGGGTTTAGGTTTAGGGATTAGGGTTTAGGGTTTAGGGTCGAATGTGCGCGGCCTAACGGTCGAAGGGTTTAGGGTCCCATGTTCACTGGCTAGACGACATCAACCGAAAGAAGGAGTGATCCCCACACCCTACACCCTAAACCCTAAGCCCTAAGCCCTAAGCCCTAAACCCTAAACCCTAAACCCTGAACCCTAAACCCTAAACCCTAAGCCCTAAGCCCTAAACCCTAAACCCAAAGAACGCAGCCCGACGCGGTCCTGCATCGGATCCTTGCCAACCTCCGGCGTAGAGGTTTCGGGTGCAAGGTGTAAGTTTGGGTTGGACCCGAACCCAGAACCCTAGGACCTATAAACCCTAAACCCTAAACCCTAAACCCTAAAGCCTAAAACCCTAAGTCCCTGAAGCTTCCAAGTCGAAATCCGAAGGCCCTGCATGACGGGATGCCAAGGCCAGGAACCCCTTCAACGAGCAATGGTGAACTTAGGTTGCCCTGCGGCCCGTGCATGTGAGTATACTGCGCGTGCCTGAATATCATGAAGTACACCTACCGAAGCATACCCTAAACCCTAAACCCTAAACCCTAAACCCAAACCCCAAACCCTAAACCCTGAACCCCAGCAACAACCTTGGACTCCAGACCCCAAGCCCTAAACTCTAATCCCATATCTTAGGTTAAATCCCTAAACCCTAGCTCCTAATCCACCCACTCCAACAAAAACATGAAGTAAAAAATGAAACGAAATCAAGACAGTAAAGAACATGTGAATCAACAATTATAGTGACGAAATGCAGAGTTAAACCCTAAACTGCTTACTCAACCCGAAAACCCTAAACCCTAAAACCCTAAACCCCAAACCCCAAACCCCAAACTGCTAAACCCCAAACCCCAAACCCTAAACCCGAAACCCTAAACCCTAAACCCCAAACCCCAAACCCCAAACCCCAAACCCCAAACCCTAAACCCTAACCCTAAACCCCAAACCCCAAACCCCAAACCCTAAACCCTGAACCCTAAACCCTAAACCCGGGAACTCGGCGCAGGCCTTGAGCTTCGCCACATCGGCGCCGTCGGCGCCGAGGTCGTCGTCCCGGGCGACCAGGGAGTTGATGCCTCGGAATTCTAGGGTTTAGGGTTTAGGGTTTAGGGTTTAGGGCTAGGGTTTAGGGTTTAGGATTTAGGATTTAGGGTTTCGGGTTATAGGGTTTAGGGTTTAGGGTTTAGGGCTAGGGTCTAGGGCCTAGGGTTCAGGGTTTAGGGCTTAGGGTTTCGGGTTTAGGGCTAGGGTTTAGGGCTAGGGGTTTAGGGTTTAGGGTTCGGGGCGTGGGGTGTAGGGTTTAGCATGTAGGGTTTAGGGTACAGGGCTTGGGGTTCAGGGTTTAGGCTTTAGGGTCTTGGGGCTTAGGGGCCAGGGGTCATGGTTTGGGGTTCAGAGTTCAGGGTTTAGGGGATCAGGGCTTCCCTTATAAGAGTCGTATGCCTACGTAGTCTAGGGGCCTAGCTGCTTGGAACACGGTTGAGACTTCGGGTGCAAAAGCCTGAAGCCCTAAACCCTAAACCCTAAACCCCAAACCCCAAACCCCAAACCCTAAACCCCAAGCCCAAGCCCTGAACCCTGAACTCCATATAGGGGTGTAGGGGGTGAAGGGGTTCTGGGATTGTAAGGCCAAGTTATTGCATGGGTTGGGTTCTATAAGCTCCTAAAGAGAGAGAAGGAGAGGGAAGCAGAGAGAGAGAGAGAGCGAGAGATGCAAATAGCAGAAAGGCGTTTGGTATTGAGGGTTTAGTTAGGGTTTCTATGGATACAGGATAAAGGAAACGCAGCAACTTGCGACTTCGAAGGTGCAAAACTGCTGTGGCAGAAGAATTGCGAGACCTGAACGCAGCTGCGAGATTCAGCCATTCTCAGAGGTTCATGGTACTTACTTGTTAACCAATTATGACTGTACTTGTAACCCACTTCTAGGCGCCTTAAGTGCCCTAATGTGGCTATAAGTACAGTTACGTATATGTACAGTCACAATTAAACCCACTTCTAGGCCCCTTTAAGTGCCCTAATATGGCTATAAGTACAGTTACGTATATGTACAGCCATAATTGGTTAATAAGTACCGTGAACCTCGAGGTATTCCCCCTAGATTCGGTATCTTGCTGGCCCGGTAGCCAAGTGTAAGAGGGTACCCTTTTTTGGGGTTGGCTATTTTAGAAGGGATCCAAGAACCAAAGAAAGATAATGGGTGCCACTGGGCCACCAAGTACTGCAGGGATAGTTGAATCACTCACTCACCTTGCTACTTCACTTGGAATGGCCGAACAGGTTGAGACATAGCAAAAAGGCTTCTGCTGCCGACTAAGCCTAAACTGTAAAAAGCAACCTTAGCTGGGGAATAGTCCCAAAAACCTGCCCACCCCACTAAACCACTAAACCCTCAACACCAAACTCCAGTAAACCCTAAACCGTAAATCCTAAACCCAGAGCCCTAAACCCTAACCCTAAACCCTAAACCCTACACCCTAAACCCTAAGCCCAAAACCCTAAACTCTAAACCTAAGTAAACCCAACGAAACCCAAAGCCCTAGACCCTAAACCCTAAACCCTAAACCCTACACCCTAAACCAACTAAACCCAAGTAAACCAACTAAACCCAAAGCCCTACATCCCATGGCCTCCCACCCGTTGGTCTGAGGGCTCAGCAAACTTCGGACTGGCAACAAAGGCCCCTGATGTGGCTTAGGGTTTAGGGTTTAGGGTTTAGGGTTTAGGGTTTAGGGTATAGGGTTTAGGGTTTTAGGGTTTCGTGTTTCGGGTCTTGCAGGTTTCCGGGTTTAGGGTTTGGGGTTTGGGGTTTAGGGTTTAGGGTCTAGGGTCTAGGGTTTAGGGTTTAGGGTTTAGGGTTTAGGGTTTAGGGTTTAGGGTTTAGGGTTTAGGGTTTAGGGTTTAGGGGGGAACAGGGGTGAGTGTTGAAAGTCCTCGGTTTGCTTGTTGCTCTCGAAGCCCTGAGTTGACCTTCTTTTGCCTAAACCCTAAACCCTAAACCCTAAACCCTAAACCCTACACCCTAAACCCTAAACCCTAAACCCTAAACCCTAAACCCTAAACCCTAAACCTTGGTTGCCCAGTAACCATATTATGATAAGGGCGCCCTTTTTTGGGTTGGTTATTGTATAAGGGAAACCATAAACCAAAAAAAGGGTAAAGGGTACAACTGGGCTAACCCAAAACCCTAAACAGCAACGTATGCATGCACATGTGGCATTGCTTCTTGCCTTCGGGCGCTCAAGAGGCTTACCTCAAGTTTATTGCCTTTGTCATTCTGTCATACCCTAAGCCCCAAAATTCCAACCCCAAACCCCAAACCCCCAAACCCCAAACCCTAAACCCCAAACCCGAAGCCCTAAACCCTAAGCCCTAAACCCCAAAACCCTAAACCCTAAAACCCCCAAACCCGAAACCCTAAACCCTAAACCCCAAACCCTAAACCCCAAACCCTAAACCCCAAACCCTAAACCCCAAACCCTAAACCCTAAACCCCCACACCCCAAAACCCCAAACCCCAAAACCCCAAAACCAAACCAAACCCCAAACCCCAAACCCCAAAACCCCAAACCCCAAACCCTCAACCCTAGACCCTAAACCCTAAACCCCCCCCCCCCCCCCTGGAGATCTGAAGCCCCCTGGCGCACCTCGCGGCTGCTGCTGCGGAGTAGGGCTGAGGGGACTCGCCCCGGAGGAGGTGGAGCACGGCCTTGGGTTTGGGGTTTGGGGTTTGGGGTTTGGGGTTTAGGGTTTAGGGTTTAGGGTTTAGGGTTTAGGGTTAGGGTTTGGGGTTTGGGGTTTAACCCTGCGAATCCTGGGTTCAGGATGTGGAGGGCTTTGTTAGGGTGATTTTTTGGGTGCCTCAGAGATCACATTGCTTGGCTGCTCTTTAACACCCCAATAAATAAAAAAACATAACCTGTAGCTCCCGTAATTTGAAATTAGAGGAGCCCCTAAACTTATGAAGTGAAAAACGTTGTAGCAAAGTCCCACCTAGATTGGGTGTGGGAGACGACTACACAGGCAGTTCTCCGCATGCGTCTTTCATTTTTTAGGTACTGCCGGCCGTCGCATGGTCGCACGACGCCTCCCCAGAATTAAAAGGACCACAACACTACTATTTCCTTACGAACCCCCCAAAAAAGAGAAAACATGATTACCCTGATGGGGAAGGGTACTTTGTTTTATTTTTGGGGGGTTCTTAAGCAAACAGTAGACTTGCTTCTCCAAAATAAGGAAACCCAAAAACCCAAAAACCCTAAACCCTAAACCCTAAAACCTAAACCCTAAGCCCTAAACCCTAGTAAGTTTAGACTACAGGGCTTCGGGACCTCTCAACACCAAGGATTTGGCCTTAAACTTCTCCCTTTGGGAACGGCAGCTCCAAGGGCCGTGGCCTGGGGTTTAGGGTTTAGGGTTTAGGGTGTAGGGTTTAGGGTTTAGGGTTTAGGGTTGAGGGTTTAGGGTTGAGGGTTTAGGGTTGAGGGTTAAACCCTTGGCTCAAAGAATCTCTTGCCCCAGGCGCCATTTCCAGCCCGGCACGAACCGAGGGCAGAAGAGGCCTCGGACCTAAGCCATGGGATGTGTTGTGGCTTCGGGTTCGAGGTTTAGGGATGTAGGGATGTAGGGATGTAGGGATCTAGGGATGTAGGGATGTAAGGATGTAGGGATGTAGGGATGTAGGGTTTAGGGTTCAGGGAGGAGACTTCGGGTGTAGGGTGC
Organism: Symbiodinium natans; assembly: GCA_905221605.1. Taxonomy (NCBI): domain Eukaryota; class Dinophyceae; order Suessiales; family Symbiodiniaceae; genus Symbiodinium; species Symbiodinium natans. The sequence goes on from CAJNDS010002635.1 coordinate 855,605, forward strand.
TGCTTCAAGCAGCCAAAACACAGTATTTTGCAGGTTGCGGGGTAAAGACCCTATGATGGAGATGGCGCCTACAAAAAGGTATGTTTTGATAACTTCAAGTCCTTGAACAACTTGCAGTGATATATACATATTATACATGTATGTATTGTGAATATATACATATATACACACACATATAAATGGGTGGCTGTCAATATTCCTTCTTCCGGGAACGGCGGATGCTGAAAAATCATGGTGCCGCCTTCTGACGAGAAGGAAAACGAAGGTCTGGAACGATGGCTTTGGCAAGTACAGAAGTGTAGTACTAATTCTTGCTCCCTATGCAAAAACCTCGCAAAACACACAAGCGCCGTCATTTTTAGACTCAGGCATCGCCTTCGGAACTACTGGAGCTACTTGAGCTCGAGCTAGTAGTGCTTTGCTCTTCCAGGTTGGCCATGTTTCAAATCAGCTGTCTTAGTACTGCTTTATGTCTTGGATGGGCAAGTGGCCACGCAAACAGTTTCCCTTCATATTTGCTAGCGCGATGCTAGCGCCAACCTAGCGCATATTTCGCCGCATGACTGTAGAATTTTGGCACGCTGGAAAGTATGCATCAGGAGCAACCACAGGGTTTAGGGTGTAGGGTCACAGTCTTAGTTAGCTAAGCCGCAGGCCGCCTATACTACTTAAGCTTCCCGAAGCTGGATCGCTCGAAACCCTAAACCCTACACGCTAAAACCCCAAAATGTTAGCTTGAGGAAAGGAACACCTAGCGCCACGCTAGCGCTATCCTAGCGCCTACATGGGGAAGAGCCTGAAACCTGCGTATGCGCATGGTGCCGCCTTGTGGCGAAGACATAAACCAGCAAGAGCGTAACTTCATATCGCACTTCCATCAACTTTTACATACATGGTATTTTGACGTCCGCCCAACTATATATATATATATAGTACTACATTTCTTAAATATATGTGATGCAGGGCACTGCTTCTTTCAAGTATTGACCAGCTACAGGTACTAGCTGTATTGTTTTGCCGGCTCGCACCTGGAGTTGGGTATTCCCTATAGAAACTCCCTTTTAGGGCTGCATTGTGAGATCTAAGTATATAAGGTACAATAACCCTAAACCCAATTCCCTGTCAAGAGCTGGAAAAGAAGTTGACGAAGACCTGAATGCGCTGGAGCATGACTGGGTAGACCCTAAACCCTAAACCCTAAACCCTATAAAACCCTAAACCCTTCAGCCATTAGTTCAGAAATGCCCCTGAAGTGTCCCAAAAACCCAAACCCTAAACCCGGGTACACCACTCAGAACATCCACCCCCCCCCCCCCCCCCCCCCCCTCCAGCGACACCTCAAGGGTTTAGGGTTTAGGGTTTAGGGTTTAGGGTTTAGGGTTTAGGGTTTAGGGTTTAGGGTTTAGGGTTTAGGGTTTAGGGCTTCATGATCCCCAAGAACCCTGCGGCCCATTCCTCCGAATCAAGCTTGCAACATCATCTCTGTTCCCTTCCGCGTTCTTGGCTCTGGACTGTGCCGCTCCAGCCTTACAACATAATGGGGGGGGGGGGGATTCGGGTTTCCTGAAAAAGGCCTCAACAACCCTAACTCCTAAACAACACCCCAGACGCTCGGATAGGTGGCCCAGGAAGAAAAACCCCCTGAAGCCCCAAAACAAAACTAAAGAGCCCAGAAAACCAATCTACAAAACCTATAAGCAAACAAAAACCTAAGACTCCTAAACGCCCTGAACCCTAAAGCCCGTTTTGTGGGTTGGTTACTTCTTGAAGGGAACACCCAGAACCCCCAATTAGGGTTTGGGGTTATGGTTAGGGTTTGGGGTTTGGGGTTTAGGTTGGGATATTCCCCCTGATACTAAGTCCTTAGTAGGGATTCTAGCACCCCCTACATAGTCCCTGTTAAGGACTGTTAGTATCAGGGCGAACATCCTCAGGTTTAGGGTTTAAAGGGCTACCAAGTCAACAAACCAGGCTGCAGACATTGTTTTTTGTTTTTTTGGGGGAGGGGGGGTGGTCTATCGTGTTTAAAGGTTTGTTAGGGTTTTCAGTTTTGCTTTTTTCGGGTGTTCAGCGTGTTTTCTGGACTTTAGGGTTTTAGGGTTCCGGGGCTTTAGGCATTACTTGGAGGTTCATGGTGCTTATTCGCCAGTTATAACTTTACTTATAGCCTACTTGTGAGCCCATGAAGTGCCCGAATATGGTTATAAGTACAGTTGTTAGTACAGTTAGAGTTGGTGAAGAAGTACCCTGAACCTCCAGGTCGGATTTTTGGGTGCTGAGGTGTGTTGAGGGTTGTGGCTAGTGTTGAAACCCCAAACCCTAAACCCTAAACCCTAAACCGTAAACTTGAGGGCGCCGGAACCAGGCGAGGCACCATTGCCCAAGGCTGCCGTCCAGCCGCCCGAGCTCCATAGGCACCTCCGCCATTTTCTGGTCTTAAAGGGTTTGGGCTAGCGGCTTCGGGGTTGAGGGTTTAGGGTTTAGGGGCTCAGGGTTTTGGTTTCTGTTTGGGTTTTTGGGCTTTTGGTGTTTAGGGTTTAGGGCTAGAACCATAAATCCTGGACCCGAAACCATTTTGAACTTTAATAAGGGCTTGAGGGCTTCGGGGGTTGTCCAGGGTTTTGGGAAAACACGGATGAGGCCCTGGCGCGGTGGGTCATTGGCGCAGAAACCCCTTAACCCTAAAACCCGAAACGCTCTTGAGCCCTAAACCCTCAACCCCAAACCCTACACCCTAGAAATCAGTCCAAGGACCCTAAACCCGAAACACTCTCAAACCCTAAACCCTCAACCCTTCAACCCTGAACCCCAAACCCCAAACCCTAAACCCCAAACCCCAAACCCCAAACCCTAAACCCTACACCCTCACTCCTAGGAGTCCGACATACTCAACCAGATGCACCCCAAGACCGCCGAAAGTCTGGTCCAGGGCGGTAGATTTTAGGGCTCAGGGTCAAATGCCACACCCCAAACCCCAAACCCCAAACCCCAAACCCCTAAACCCTAAACCCTAAACCCTAAACCCTAAACCCTAAACCCTAAACCCTAAACCCTAAACCCTAAACCCTAAACCCTAGACCCTAACTAAATCGCGCCTGGGGCATCTCGGCCGACAGTTTCGCCAGCACCGCGTCCAGCTGGGCCTTGGCCTTTGAGTCAAGGGCCCCCCGACAGAGCGAAACCCTCAGCTAGGGTTTAGGGTTTAGGGTTTAGGGTTTAGGGTTTAGGGTTTAGGGTTTAGGGTTTAGGGTTTAGGGTTTAGGGTTTAGGGTTTAGGGCTTAGGGCTTAGAGTTTAGGGCTTTGGTTTTGGGGCTTGGGGCTTGGGGCTTGGGGTTTGGGGTTTGGGATTTAGGGTTTCGGGTTAAGGGTTAAGGGCTTAGGGTTTGGGGCTCAGGGGTAAGGATGTGAGCTCGATGCCCTGGAACTCCAGGCATACAAATAGTCAAAGTTTAAACAAATCCTACCGACTTCCTTTGATCACAGAAGAGGTTTAGGAGTTAGGATTCGGGTTTAGGGATTAGGGTTTTTAGGGTTTAGGGGTTTGGGAAGACCCCAGCAACAAACTCCGCGCCACCTCGTCCAGCGACTCCTTGTGAAACTGCGGCAGCGGCGAGACCTCTTTGTGGGCTTTGGGGTTTAGGGCCCTTTTCTTGTGCCTCTCGAAAAGCTAGAAGCCCTCAAATCTAAACCAGCCTCAAGAAGAAGAAGCAGAAGAAGCAGAAGAAGAAGAAGAAGAAGCTACAGCTGGGGAAGCGGGTCGGCTTCAGGCTGCCTTCAGGGATTAAGGGCTGAGGGTTGTTGCGTACGTGCGTGCGTGCGTGGCTGAAACCCTAAACCCCTTGAACCTCCCTAGCGGACCCTTTTCACCCCCGAAATCCCTCAAAATCGACCTGCCTCCCCCAGGCCCGCCGCCAGGGGACCATCTACTCCAAGGCGCCCCTGCCAGGTATGCAGGGTTTGGGGTTTTGGGGTTTTCGGGTTTAGGGTTTAGGGTTTGGGGTTTAGGGTCTTCAAAACATCCAAGAACTTCTGGAATTCTTAGTTTTGCACCAGTTGGCAAAACCACAAAAATGTAGGTTCTTTAGCCCTAAACCCTGAACCCTGAGCCTTGAACCCGAAACCCTATGTTTTAGAGCAAACTGCGGAACCCTAAAACCCAAACTCTTCATTCCATCACCATCTTTTCGGCTGTTTAGGAAAAGTTTGAACGAAGCAACCCCAAACCCCTAACCCCCCTTAAACCCCCAAGCCCCACAACCCTAAACCCTACACCCTACACCCTAAACCCAAAAACCGTAAAACCCTAAACCCTAAACCCAAAAACCCAAAAACCCTAAAAACCTAAACCCGGATTGCCTAAAACTTCATAGCCACAAACCTAAACCCTAAACCCGGAACCCTAAACCAAAAAACCTATAGACCCTAACCTCTTAACCCTAAACCCCTTGGCCTGGAGAACCACGAGGATGCCAAGCCGTTGGTGCATCGCCTCTCCCCGCGCTAAGAGCAGAGGGGCCTTGCGGCGTTGGGCGGTTAGGGTTAGGGGTTTGGGGCTTAGTGTTTAGGGTTTGGGGTTTAGGGTTTAGGGTTTGAGGTTGGGGTTTTGGGGGTTTGGGGTTCGGGGTTTGGGGTTTAGGGTTTAGAGTTTAGGGCTCCGGGTTGAGGTTTTCATTCGTTTAGGGCTTGGGGTTAGGGTTTAGGATTTAGGGATAGCTTAGGTTTTAGGGTTCCGGTTAAGGTTTTTATTCGTTTAGAACGGTTTAGGGTTTAGAGTTTAGGGTTAGAGTTTCGAGTTCGGGTTCGGGCTGGATTAAACTTAGGGAGGTTCACATCGTGAGCAGAAGTCACCAGAACCCTGTGCCTGAAACCCTAAACCCTAAACCCTAAACCCTAAACCCTAAACCCTAAACCAGGGGAAAAAGCGAACTTGGGACTGCCAAGGTTCCCGAAGGCCTAAAACCCTAAACCCTAAACCCTAAACCCTAAAACCCTATAAAACCCTAAACCCTAAAACCCTAAGTCTTTGAAACCCTAATGACATGATCCTAAGCCCTAAAGCCCCAACAGGCTTCTTGATATCCTTGTTTGGGTGGGGTTGGTGGGTGTACAGGATGGCATGTAACACTCACTGACCCCGAGCCCTAAACAGAAGAGGCTTAGGGTACGCGAAAGGGGATGAGTCAGAGAACCGGCTCATATTATCCTTTCCTAATCCCGCCCCTCGCCCCCCAACCCTAAACCCTAAACCCTAACCCTAAACCCTATCCCTCCCTCCCCCTGAACCCAAAAGAGGGAGCCGGCCTTCAGCATCAGCTGGATGGGCTCCGACCAGGCTTTCTCGAGACTGAGAGGGGTTCTTGTGACCTGGCCAGTGGGGGCTTAGGGTTTAGGGTTTAGGGCTTAGGGTTTGGGGTTTAGGGTTTAGGGCTTGGGATTCAGGGTTTGCTTGTGCAATTTGATGGGCCTTTCGGAAAGGTCGTGCATGGGTTTAGGCGAGTTTTGAGGTCGTGTTGGGCGCTGAGATATGAGGAGTTCAGGAATTTGGAGGCTTGGGTACTACAGTAGACTCCAAAAAAGTTGGAACATTCTTTTCCCCATACCCCAAAAGGTATACGAAAGGGAATCCCAGCTCTAAACATCCTTAAACCATGTTCCAACTTTCTGGAGTTTACTGTATGGGGCTACGGGCTATTGAGGGTTCGGAGGGTTTACGGTGGGAAGGCTTTGGCATTCTGTTGTGCTCGCTTGTCGTGGCTGAAGGTTTAATTAGGGGTGAGGGTGTAGGGCTTAGGGAATCCTAATCGGAGGTATAGGGGTCACGACGCCTGTCAACAGATTGAAAGAGGGGATACTAGGTTGGCTTGCTTATATAACCCTGTGAAAAAATATTCCTACAGATGATCCTCTTAAACCCAATGGGCAAGTACAGCATCTCCCAGAACCCTACCCAGGTTAAGGTGCAGCTTAGGGTTTAGGGCTCGGGTTCTTGAAGAGGTTGAAGATTGATGGTTCAGCAAGGCCTGTGTCTCATGCTGTGCCTGCTGAGAGGTTTAGGGTTTATGGGTTTAGGGTTTATTGCTGTCCTCCAGGGACCCTCAGCCCTCCAACCCTAAAGATGACTGGAGGGTTGGAGCCCTGCAGGGTTGGAGTGGAGCGATGCAGGGTTGGAGGGTCTGAGGGTCGGAGGAGCCCCCACACGCCGAAAAGAAGCCGAGCCCTACACTTAAACCCTGCATACCCTGCACCTTACAAACAACAAAGCTGAAGACTAGGCCCCAAAACCCTGAACCTTAACCCAAGTCACATAAAGACCCCAAACCCTAAACCCTAAACCCTAAACCGCCCTAAGCCCTAAACCGCCCTAAGCCCTAAGCCCTAAACCCAGCCTTTCTCGGTAGTGTCGAACTGGAGGCCTCAGCAGGTAAGAGCCCCGAGCCCCTGCAACTCGAAAGGCTGATCCTTCATTGAGGTTTAGGGTTTAGGGTTTAGGGTTTAGGGTTTAGGGTTTAGGGTTTAGGGTTTAGGGTTCAGGGTTTAGGGTTCAGGGTTTAGGGTTCAGGGTTTCGGGTTTAGGGCTTTTAGGGGCTTACCCTGGGGTTTACCAGGATGTCAAACCGTAGGGTTTAGGGTTTAGGGTTTGGGGCTTCGGGCTTAGGGTTTGCGGTCGAACGCCAAGTGGCAAAGCTCTGGGCGGCCTCTGCAATGAGCGCAGCCACCTGCATGCGCGGACGGACCCGGCTGGGGTTAGATTTCGGGTTTAGGGCTGCCCGAAACGCTAAACCCTAAACCCTAAAACCCTAGACCCCAAACCCTAAACCCTAAACCCCAAAACTCAGGGTTTGCGGTCAAGGAGTTTTAGGGAGTGGCAGGCTTAGGGTTCAGGCTTGAGGGCTTAGTGTTGAGAGAAAACATAAGCATGCCCTGCGTGATAACAGTTCACCCTATCCAAGGTCCTTAGCACTCCACATTTTGACTAGGTTTTGGGGCTTAGGGGAAATAATGTCTATACACCCTAAACCCTAAACCCTAAATCCTACACCCTAAACCCCACTGAAGGTGTCACTGCAAGAATCCAGTCGAGGTTCAGCAACCGGCAAAATCATGACTTCGATGAGGCCCGGCGATTTAGTATAGGGTTTAGGGTTTAGGGTTTAGGGTTTAGGGTTTAGGGTTTAGGGTTTAGGGTTTAGGGTTTAGGGTTTAGGGTTTAGGGTTTAGGGTTTAGGGTTTAGGGTTTAGGGTTACAGTCCCGAACCTCACTCTGCTCCCCAACTCAGTCCTGAGTCCTGCAACTCACTGCTCCCCAACTCAGTCCTCAAACTGACTCTACTTCTGCTTTTCAACTAGGGCTTAGGGCTTAGGGCTTAGGGCTTAGGGCTTAGGGTTCAGGGTTTAGGGTTTAGGGTTTAGGGTTTAGGGTTACAGTCCCGAAACCTTGCAGCCCTAAGCTCCCCAACGCCGTCCTCGCCCGGCCCCGCGACAAAAAAAATAGATTTGCAGGGTTTAGGGTTTAGGGTTTAGGGCAAAGGTTCCCCAAAACCTCAAAAGAGGAGCTTCTTTCGGGGTTTAGGGTTTAGGGTCTTCTTTCGAGGTTTAGGGTTTCGGGTCGAGGGTAGCAACCCTGAACCCCATCTAAAATACCCTAAACCCCTAAACCCTAAACCCTAAGCCCTAAGCCCTAAGCCCTAAATCCTAAACCCTAAACCCTAAACCCTCAAAAGTTCATTGATCATGCGGTCCAACTTGTCGGTGAGCTTGGCGGGCAAGTCTTCCTTCAAGACCCTCAATGCCGCGGAAATGAATTTGTAGAACTGCCAAACCTGTGCCTGGATATCCGTGGATGGAGCGACGACCATCTCTGCTGCCATCAGGCACGCCTCTTGTTCCGGCGATCCGAATCTAGACCCAAGAGTATCCTAGGAAAGAGCGCACCCTTTTGGGCTTAAAGGGGCGTAATAGAGAACCTCAACCCTAAGAAAAGGGAATAAGAGCCTACTTCCTAGATAATGTACTCCTCTTCATCCCAAAAGGGAAAATACAAAATGTCCAAACGCGAAGCATGAGCTGGAGCATCACAAAGAATTATGCGCGTGCCAACAAACCCTAAACCCTAAACCCTAAACCCTAAACCCTAAACCCTAAACCCTAACCCCTACAAAGTCCTGTACATCCTGAACCCTAAACCCATTCCTGGCCTCCCCTGGAGCCTCCTCAACGACCGCGTGGCCGACTGAGGGCAGTGCTCGGACGCACACCTCTGCTTAGAGGGTTCTTAAGGAAGGGTTTAGGGTTTAGGGTTTAGGGTTTGGGGTTTAGGGTTTAGGGTTAAGGGTTAAGGGTTTAGGGTTTAAGGTTTAGGGTTGAGGGGTACCTAGGGAACCTTCGGGATGCTTCGGGAAGCTTAGGGAGCTTTAGGGAGTCGTGGGGAGTGTTAGGGAATCTTGGGTTACATACTCCCCTTAACCCCCCTCCCCCTATCATCAGCTGAGTCTACGATGAACACGAAGAGTTGCATCGCATTCGTCCGAACCCATACATGCACCCCAAAATAAAGCGGGTATAAGGTTTAGGGTAGCCTGGCATAGTGGCATATGTTGGAGGTTGCCTGTAAAGGACCCTTTTGGGATATGCGTGGGGTTTGGGGCATCAAGATGACGGACTTGTAATTGTCTGTGGCTGACATCCTTCCATGTCGCTTCTGATCAGAGTAGCTGATTCCAAAATCGCCTCGGATTGCCTTTTACACCATAGAAACCCAAACTCGCTCCCTAACCACCTAGCAGTATCTCACGTCTTCTACTCCGCTTGGGAGCGAATGTTTGGGTTTATCGTTCACATGCCGATATTTCAGCGCATCTTGGCATGTGGTTGGTGTTTTCGTTTTGCCGCACGCAAGCACTCTGCGAAACTTGGAATGCTACCATGTCACGGTTAATCGGCGTATGACGAGGCATGTCTTTGAATGCTGCTTTCTTTGCATGCTCTGTCGGAGGTGTATTTGAGAAGCAGTACCTTACTGATGTCTGCTGAAATTTGTGCAACGCAGCAGACCTTGCGCAATGGAGGACACATCGCCCTTGGCTTTGCGATATAAAGTCACAGACTCCTTACGGAACTACGTCACGGGGAGCTGTAGTACGAAAAACCCGTTTGGGGGGAAACGAGGAGGGGGCCCCCAAAACATAAACCAACACGAATTAACCCAAAAACCCTAATCCTTAGCTCATGACACACAACACATCTTTTTTGTACTTTGCCCACGAACCCCAATTAACTAAAAGGGCCGCAAACCTAAACCCTAATCCTAAACTTCTCAAACTCCTGCGACGTGCAAAAGCCATTCCAACTTTCTGGCTCCCCCTAAACCATAAACCCTAAGCCCTAAACCCTAAACCCTAAGCCCGAAGCCCTAAGCCCCTAAGCCCTAAACCCTAAACCCTAAACCCTAAACCCTAAACCCTAACCCTAAACCCTAACTGCCTTCGCTGAGGATGATGAGGACTCCGCCTCAGCAAGCAGCCCAGGTTAATTCTTAGGGTTCGTTACATTCCAGGGACTAAAGGAGGGAGCCTTATAAGGGACATTGGGGTTATTTAGGGATTTAGGGGCTACTAAGGTAAATAGGGGCTGTAGAAGGTCTATATAGGGGTTATATCGGGGAATAAGATGAAGGGTCCCACCTAGGGGTGCCTCCTTATACCCTATACAGCCAAATCCCCTACTTCAGAACCCTTTAGCGGAGGAAGGGACCATATCAAGGGACCGCGTGGTGTCGCCTAAACCCGAAACCCTAAATCCTGAACCAGTAATCCTAAACCCTAAACCCTAAACCCTAAACCCTAAACCCCTAAACCCTAAACCCTAATCAACCTTAAGCCCTTTAGAACTCATGGGAAAGCTTCAGCTCTCGGGTTCAGGATTCTACCAAACCCCGAGGGTTCAGGATCCTAGGGGTTTAGGGTTTAGGGTTTAGGGTTTAGGGTTTAGGGTTTAGGGTTCATAAGGTTTAGAGTTTAGGGTCAGGATGCTAGAGGGTTTTGGGGGTTCACGTTGGGCTGTGTCACATCGTCCCCCTCCGATCTCCCCCATCTTGGGGTTGACTGTCCCCCCCCCCCCCCCTCCCCTCCTTGTCTCAACTTGTCCGGCATCCCTTTGGGGGGTTTCGCATTTTGGGCTTAGGGTTTGAAGGGGTTAGCGGATTAAGGGGGATTTGCTGTTCAAAGATGAGACAACCGATAGACTCTGTGACTTTGACGCGTCACGCAGCTGTTGCAACCCAAAACCCAAAACCCTAAACCCTAAACCTGGTGTAGAGTGCAAGCGGCTTTGGCTTCTTAAGGTAGTGGTTGCATGGTTTAGCACCATAGGCTTAGGCTGTCCCGTCCCCCCAAACCCTAAACCCAAAACCCTAAACCCTAAACCCTAAACCCTAAACCCTAAGCCCGTCCCCAAGCCCTCAAAGTTCGAGCTGTGGCGTTTATTGGCAGCCATGGCACAAAGGACTTGCCAATGGCTGCGAACTTCGCGTCCAGCTCGCCATAGACGTACCTGAGTTACCAGAGACTCCAATACTCCTTAATTAAGGGGTTTAGGGTTTAGGGTTTAGTGTTTAGGGCTTAGGGTTTAGGAACCCTATTTTGTACTTTAGGGATACCTTGCTGAAGGGGTATTGGCGTAGCTGGGTTCGGCCCCCATGCCGCCATGCCCTTGTTCCGGGGTTCAGGGTTTAGAGTTAGGGTTTGGGGTCTAGGGTTTAGGTTTTAGGGTTTAGGATTTAGGGTTTGGGGCTTGGGGTTTAGGGTTTGGGTGTCTTGCAGTGGGGTACAAGGGATTTGGGGTCCATGCCTGCCCGCAGATGCGCGCGCCAGACTGCTTCGTCTGATGACCCCGGCGACTGGAGACTGGTTTTGGTAGGTCTAAACCCTAAACCCTAAACCCTAAACCCAAAACCTGAACCCTGAATCCTAAACCCTAGACAACCTCAACCCTCAACCCTAATATCAGAACCTACGTTTCCGTAGCTTGCTTGATAATCCTGAAAGATTGCATGAACCTACAAAACACTGAGCCCCAAACCCAAAAAAACTCCCCCCCCCAATTTCCAAGGTTATATATTTGTTGTGTGTGTGTTAGGGTTTAGGGTGTAGGGTGTAGGGTTTAGGGTTTAGGGTTTAGGGTTGAGGGTTTGGGGTTCAGGGTTGAGGCTTTAGGGTTTCGCGCAGAGGCGCCGATCACGATCAAGAATCCTAAGCCCGAACGCCTGATCATGGGCTTTTAGTTTTGGGGTTTGGGCTTTAGGGGCGTAGGAGTTCTCTGAGATTCCTCTAGTCTAGGGTTTAGGGTTTAGGGTTTAGGGTTTAGGGTTTAGGGTTTAGGGTTTAGGGTTTAGGGTTTAGGGTTTAGGGTTACAGGGTTACAGGGTTACAGGGTTACAGGGTTACAGGGTTACAGGGTTTAGGGTTTAGGGTTGAGGGTTTGCCTAGGATTCTTGAAAAGGAGTCTGTGCGCCGAAAGCCAACTTCAAAGCCCTACGCCAACGTACCAGCAAAGATCCAGCCAAGTCCAAGCCCTAGACCAAAGACAAATAGTCTAATATAGGGCGGGGGGGTTTAGGGTTCAGGGTTTAGGAGGGCTACTTGGAGGCTCATGGGCACTTACAACTCCAAATATAAGTCTACCGATAACCTACCCAGAGGACTTAGGGGCTTATACGTGCAGTCATCATGGGAGCTACTAGTCCCCTGAAACTCGGAGGTTCAGGGCTTCGGGATCACTTTCTGGGCTTCCTAAACCCTAAACCCTAAACCTTAAACCCTAAACCCTAAACCTGAAACCCTGAACCCGGAACCCTGAACCCTAAACCCGTTCCGCTACCCCAAGGGCCCTAAGCCCCTAACCCTAAACCCTAAACCCTAAAACCTCAAGGGGGCTTTGGGACTCTAAGGCGCACCAGAGCGGGCAGCGCGGAGACCAGCACGGAGGCTGGCGAGCCAGCGAGGACCTGAGCCGATGAGAGGAGAGCCTGATGAGCTCGGGATTAGGGTCTAGGGTTTAGGGTTCAGGGTTTAGGGTTTAGTGCTACTTGGAGGTTCATGGTGCATATTAATCAATTATAACTGTACTTATAGCCCACTTATAAGCCCCTTAAGTGCCCTAATATGGTTAGAAGTACAGATATAAGTACAGTTCTCATTGGTTAGTAAGTACCATGAACCTCCAAGTACCTTTCCCTAAGGGTCCATGTACCTAAATACGGAACACTTGGGCCTTGAAGTGCCTCCTAAAAAAAAAGACTTTTCGGGCTCAAGAAAAAATGAAGTACATGGACCTTAGGGTTTACTAAGCAACCAGTACCGTAAGGACCCGAGAAGGTTTATCTGAATAAAGATAGGTTGTTTGGATACGTTTCGCTCTAAATTAGGGAGCCTTGTTGGCAAAAAAGTGCCTCCCTTCGAGAACTACCCCGATAATCTAATTCCCTAAACCCCGTAATTAAGCTCTAAACCTGCCAAAAAACTCGAAGGAAGCTCACCCTCCTGAGGCTCGACCTCTGGTCGCAGCCTTTCACCGTCTCTGTCGGAATTCCGCCCTAAACCCTAAACCCTAAACCCTAGACACGCCTTCACAGGGCCCTGCGAGTTCGTTGGAGCCCTCGTGCAAGGTTTGTGGCGGACTAAACCCTTATCCCCCAATTGCCAGCCCTGAGTCTCCGACCCAAGCAGAGACCAAGCAGCCATCTGCCTGGTTTAGGGTTTAGGGTTTAGGGTTTAGGGTTTAGGGTTTAGGGTTTAGGGCTTGCTGACATCTACCACGGTCGCTCGGCTGTGGGGGTGTTCGGGGGGCTTCAGCATTGTTTGTCGGGCTCAGGGCTTTAGACCCTTAACCATAGTTGATTCTTGGGGTTCGCTACGTAGCATGCATTCGTCCCGCATTCTAAAAACAAAGATCTGGGGAAGGTGATCTGATCATGGGAAACTTGCGGTCGCTGGCCGGGTTGCCGTTACCACATTAAGAAAACGATGCTCCTTTATTAGCTGGCTCAGTTTAACCCCCTAAACTCTCAAAACCCTGAATCCCAGAGGTTTAAACCCTTGGCAACCAGTTAGAACCGTACAGTGACTTGCCTCAAGCTTGGGGCGAAACACTTTTCAGTAGCACCCGTTGTTGCAGCGTCGGCGACACGGGACAATGATCCCAAACCCTAAACCCTAAACTGGCACCCCTGTAAACCCTGGACCCCTTACCCCAAACCACAAAACCCTAAACGCCAAACTCCAAACCCCAAACCCTAAACCCCAAACTCCAAACCCCAAACCGCCAAAACCCCAACCCTAAACCCCCAACCCCTAAAAAGCCTAAACCCTAAACCCTAAACCTTACACCTTAAACCCTAAACCCTAAACCCTAAACCCCAAACCCAAAACCCTAAACGCATGTTCCGTAGGCTGCCCGGCGGGCGAACCGTGCGACGCTTCGCCAGCCTGGCATTTGAGCAGCTTCCTTAAACGTGAAACCTTTTAGGGTTTGGGGTTTAGGGCTAGGGTTTAGGGTTTAGGGTTTAGGGTATAGGGTTTAGGGTTTAGGGTTTAGGGCTTAGGGTTTAGGGTTTACGAAACCCCTGTAATCACTGTAAAAGGACCTCTGACCCTCAACCACCCCGGAAGGTGAAACCCCCAACAGCTCTCAACCCCAAACCGTCAAACCCTAAAGCCCTAAAACATAAGCCCTGAACCCTAAACCCTAAACCCTAAACCCTAAACCCTGAACCCTAAACCCTAAACCCTAAACCCTAAACCCTAAACCCTAAACCCTAAACCCTAACCCTAAACCCTAAACCCTAAACCCTAAACCCTTTGACTCGCTTGTACCGCAACCCCCAGAAGGGCCAGACTTCCCCAAGAGACCCCAGAGTCACCTCGGAATGAAAAGGGTGGTTTCATTAGAAGGGAACCCTAGGATGGCCCTTAAAACCCTTTGAAAAATATTAGGGTTTAGGGTTTGGGGTTTGGGGTTTAGGGCTTAGGGTTAGGAGTTTGGGGTTTAGGGTTTTGGGCTATTCCTGAATATGATCCTCTTCAGCCCAAGAAGGGAAAATGTAAAATGTCCCAAGGGCCTACCTCGAACCTAAACCCTGGGAAAATGGAATGAGGGCCGCCTCCGGGTCCTAGTCCTAAACCCTGAACCCTCAACCCACCCAGAACTCCTAAACCCTAAACCCTAAACCCTAAGCCCTAAGCCCTAAACCCTAAACCCTAAATCTTAATCCTGCTGGGAGCGCATTCGACTGTAGACCTCGGGATTTCGATCCGACAGACCTGCGCAGCAGACGAGTTTTGGCTCAAGCTTTCAAGGTTTAAGGGACCGAGGGCTGATTCCGCAAAAAAACCCTAAACCCTAAACCCTAAACCCTAAACCCTAAACCCCAAACCCTAAACCCTAAACCCTACCTAGCACTCAAACCAGCTCGAGGAAGGGATGGCCTGGAAGCCCTAAAGTTTCGGGGTCAGGGCTTAGGGCACCCCTGTCTTTTGCGCAGCCCAGAGCTTCGCAAGGGCCCCGTACTAGGGTTTAGGGCTCAGGGTTTAGGTTCAACCAAGCACAAAGAGTTAGGTTTTAGGGCTTAGGGCTTAGGGCTTAGGGTTTAGGGTTTAGGGTTTAGGGTTTAGGGTTTAGGGTTTAGGGTTTAGGGTTTAGGGTTTAGGGTTTAGGGTTTAGGGCTTAGGGCTTAGGGTTTAGGGTTTCGGGTACTTCCAACTGTACCTATAACCAGATTGGGGTACTTAAGGTGCTTTTAAGTGGGTTATAAGTACACTTAATTTAAATTGGTTAATAAGTACCTTGAACCTCCAAGCACTGTTTGCTTATGTACCTCCGCAAACAAAATGCTCCCCTACAAGGGAAAAAGGGGCATTATTTATTTGTTCTTCCTTTGGGGTTCTTAAGCAAATAGTAGGTTTGAGTGTTTGGGGTTCTTTATAGGAAAAACTGAACCCCCAACCCCCGGGTTGAAGGTTTATGGTTTAGTATGGTTTAGGGGTTGTAGTTCGGGTTCACGGCACCCTAACCCCTGCTAAACACTTCATCTGCTTGACAGGGCCGGCCTGCCCAAAGCGGTGCGGCGTACCACTTGTCCAGAAACTCCTCCAGATTCGGTCTTTGGGGCTTAGGGGGCCCTTAGAGGGGCTAGACCCAAGAGGAACCTAGGAATAAAAAGGGTGCCTGTTTTGGTTCAAGGGGTTTCGAAGGGAACCGAACCCCTAAAAGAAGGGAATCAGGGCCTAGTCTGGGTCGTAGAGGGTCCCCCAGACCCTCGCTGCAGCATCCCCCAGGGCCTAGGGTTTAGGGTTTAGTGTTTAGGGTTTAGGGTTGAACCGCGACGCCCAGAACCCCCCTTGCCTTTTTCTATACTCCCCTTAGAACCACAATAAAAAACGAGATCTTTTCATATCCTCTTGTGCTTTTTATATACACAAAAATGAAACAATTCCCAAGGGGGATATTATGGTTCTGGCAGCCTCCCTATATGACTCCCCAGCACCTGGCATCCTAAGATCAGCCCGGCTTCTTCGGGACCCTGCGAAAACACCCCTGGTGCCTTGGCTCGGGTCTAAATCAAGACGTTAAGAAGGAGGAAGTTTTTTCTGGAAGCATGCCTTTGCGAATTGCCGGCCCAAGCCAATCCTAAGCCCTAAGCCCTAAACCCTAAGCCCCAAACCCTAACACTAAACCCTGCCCTTCCCTGGAGCGCTTGAGGTTGAGGTCGGCCGTAGTCACGAACAGCCGTCATGAACCCTCTAAAGTCTACAAACCCTACCGTGCCCTGCATAATACATACCTTCCCTATAAAACATCACGCATATACTAAAGCCCACAGCCGGACAGTTCAACCCAACAGTTAGACTAGGTTGATGTTCAGGGTTCAGAGCTTGGGGTCAAGGTTTCTGCTTAGGGTTTAGGGCTTAATGTTAAGGTCGCTTTAATAACCCCCCCCCCCCCGGATTTGTTCCGGCGCTGGGTCCAAACAAACTTTGAAAGGGGTCGGGGTGGTAATAGTAAAGGGGGGGGGATGGGCTGGGTCTGGATTGCTGTCAGTAAGTAGCCAAAGAGGCTTGCTGATGGAAGAGAGTCCCAGACCGGCATCGCCCCGTTCGCCGGACTTTATTAATGTCACCCTTTATTATTACGATTTCGAGGCCTCGTGGGGGGTAGCCTTGGCGGATTTGTTCGGGAGCTGTTTTTTAGAAGGATTTTAAGAAGAAATCGATGCTTTTCGGTCAGCCACGAAGATCAGGATTTCTGAGCCTGGAGCCGGTTCAAGAGATCGGCAAAATGAAGCTGTGTGGTCTCGGCCTCGAGTGAAAAGAGGAGTACTCTCGGAAGCACATTTGGGAAATTCTCCCGGAAAAGTTTCCACTATTAACACCCGTTTTTTGATTACGACCCCCCTCAAAATGGGGTTTAGGGTTCGGGGCAGCCTAACATAATGGAAACTGTTCATGAAACAAACTTTTGGGCAAAAATCCCGGCCGGAAAAGTTGCCACTATTGACACCCGGTTTATAAAGGTGACCCTAACATTAGGCTTAAGGACAAGTTTAGGGCTTCAGGTCCACAAACCTAAGCCCAAAACATTCAAAACATCCCTAAACCCTCACCCCTGAACAATACAGGCCCTTCCAAAGGAGTTCGGTCCTCAAACCTGGAGTTCACAAGCTGCTCCGCCTGCTTCTGATCCTCGAGGCATCCCGTGTTTGGGCTGAGGGCTTCAAGGGTCCCTAAACCCTAAACCCTAAACCCCAAACCCTAAACCCTAAACCCTAAACCCCAAACCCTAAACCCTACTAAACCCCAAGCCCCTCAGTCAAAAAAGCTACTGCCTATTTCGCGCAGGGCTTCAGGTTCCAGCAACTTACAGGGCTTATTTCAGATTCGGATCCTAGCCCAGCAGAGGGCAAATTAAGGGACGAAACCTGAAACCACAAGCCCTTTCAGTGTTCAGGGTTTAGGGTGTAGGGTTTAGGGTGTAGGGTTTAGGGTTTAGGGTTAGGGTTTAGGGATACTACAAAACCCCCTCAGCCCTGAATCCTAAACCCGAAGCCCCAAACCGATCCGACCATCTACACTTCGAGCTTGAGGCTAACTCCCCGGTTGGCCATTGTTCGGTTTAGGGTTTAGGGTTTAGGGTTTAGGGTTTAGGGTTTAGGGCTTAGGGCTTAGGGTTTGGGGTTTAGGGTTTAGGGTTTAGGGTTTAGGGTCTAGGGTCTAGGGCTAGACGGCCCTGTGCGGTCCTGCAGCCAGCGCTGGCGCCGCTCTCCTGTGCCCAGCATCTTGGGGAGCTCTGACTTACCCCAAGGGGTTCTTGGGTTTAGGGTTTAGGATATGGATTTAGGATTTAGGGTTTAGGGTTCAGGGTTTAGGGTTTAGGGTTTAGGGTTCAGGGTTTAGGGTTGAGGGTTTAGGGTTTAGGGCTCTAATGAACAGTGTGAACCCGAACCATGAACTCTAAACACCAAATCCTCTACACCGGCATGGGTTTGGCGTACTGGTAGGAAGCTTGGGTGAGCTGTAACAAAAAAGTACCAACAGCGGTATAGGAACCGGAATACTTGCCTAGGTTATTTTTTGGTTCTTTGTATGTTCCAAAAAGCCTACACTCTACATTCTTGGGCCAAACTTAACTAAACTAGAGCTTTGACTTGGGATGTTTCCTCCCCCTTATACTAACAGTCCCTAATCGGGATTATGGTACCCCCTATTACAAACCCCATTGATAACTTCGACGCCTAACGCACAAGGTCAGGGCTGTTGGCTTTGTGGTCCCAGTTCTGCGGGTCGATCCCCGAAAACCCTGAAACTACACACCCAGCAAACCAGAACCCAAAGCCCTAAACCTTCAACCAAAACTACCAGAACCCCACAAAACCCCGAACCCCAAAAAAACAAGAACCCCAAAAACCCTAATTAATATGTACAAACCCATAAAACCCGAACCCCCCCCCCCCCAAAAAAAAAAAAAAAAAAAAACCGAACATCCAAAAACCCAGCAACCCGAGAAGACCTCAGCACTCCAACGAACCCGCAACTCTGGAACCGAAAGCCCCCAAACACAAGGTCAGGTCTGTTTTCTTTGCTGTCAGCTTTCCCTAAACCCCAAAAACCCTAAACCCTAAAAACCCTAAACCCTAAACCCTAAACCCTAAACCCTAAACCCTAAACCCTAAACCCTAAACCCTAAACCCTAAACCCTAAACCCTGGACCCCACACCCCCCCCCACCCCCCCGAGCCTGCGGTAGAGAGACCTGGGTTTGCTGACCTTGGGTGCATCTTTGTTTGCAGTTAGGGGGTATAAGGAGGGACCCCTAGAAGGGACCCTTGATCTTCTTCCCCAAGAAAAACCCCTAATTACATAACTTCAAAATGTACCTTGTAGAGTCCCTGTGTACCTGACTGGCCCCTAAAGAACCCCCAAATAACCCCAAGACCCTAAACCCTAAACCTTAAACCCCGCTCATAAGGGTCACTCTTTTGGTCCCTTGATGCAGGTACCCAAGCATGGGAGTAGAGTTTGAACCGGTGTACTTGGAGGTGCAGGGTTTAGGGTTTAGGGTAAGTAGGCCCTACAACCCCAAACCCTGAACCCCTTCCTCGAGGCATACGAGTTTCGAAGCCAGAAAGCCCCGAGCCCTACAACCACTCCGTGTCCATACTTACTCGCCTTAAATGACAACAAATGCCTACGTGTCCACGAGAAGTTGGCTTGGCCTGAAAAAATTGCTCATATATAGGGCCCCTCATAAACCCAAATAAGGAAGATTCTAAATATCCAACATACCAACCCAGGAATTTCCCGCTAACCTCCCTCAAAAACAAACATCCTGCTCCTCTCCCAGGGCCCCGGCAAAGCCACCAAACCGAGGCACTTCTCCGGATAGCTGGGCAAAGCTGGGTGCTTGAACCCCCCTAAGCCCTAAAGCCTGAACCCTAAACCCTAAACCCTAAACCCTAAACCCTAAACCCTAAACCCTGGGCAAAGCTGGGTGCTTGCAACGGAAGTTGCCAGACCCCAAGGGCCCAGGTACCGAAATTATTTGGGCCCCTAAAGCTACTATACCGGAACCCCTTTTTAAGGCCCAGGTCTCCTATGTAGGTACATGGACCCTCTAAGGGAGAATAGAGATGCAGAGGCAAACGTAGAGTAACCTTATTCTGGTCACTTAGACAGCTGACGCTCCCTTCACCAAAATAAACGCCCAAGAAAAGAGCTGGATGCTTGGTAAGCTTTTTCGCTTGGGCTTTCAGCGTATTGCTTAGGATGAAGTAAAGCTGAGGGCTTATACTACCAACCCTAACCCTAAATCCTGTGCCTTGGGGTTGAGAGGTTCGGGGGTTTTGGGGGGGCCCTAAGGCTTAATTTTTGCACTTGGGGGGGGGGGGGGGTCCCTGCACACGAATCCTGCTTGTCGAGCAGTTGTAAACTGCGGTTCCTTTTAGGATGGTATGAAACTGCAGGGGCTGGGTACTCCAAAAGTCCCACACTCAGGAATTTTAAGGCCACTGAAGCCCTGGGACTTGTAAGAGAACCTAAACCCTATAGCAAAGGAACACGGGTCTACTCTGCGTCCTGCAGGTTTATATATCAGCATACCAGTAGCCACACAAGAAGGAACTACTATTCGGAGCCTAGGTAAACCCTACAGACATCAAAAAGATCCGGATCTGGAGGCTTCCCAAACAGGCCTAGAAAAGGATTGTCGTAAACAGGGTGGAATATGTGAGGTACCCCTACTATGGGAAGTGCCCATCTATGTAACCCTCGTTGACGCGAAGCTGGTTCAGGATTGCCGACTGCTTCCGGACAAAACCAACCGCTGACCCTCCCGTGGGTCCTGCGCAAGCAATGTCTGCGAGCGACCGTTTTTGCGGAACACCGCTTGCGCAAGCTGCTGCTGGACAGGGTCCCTGCTTGCTGCCCAGAGCTGCAGCGCCGGAGGCGGCCAGGAGTTGGTTAGGGTTTAGGGTGTGTAGGGTGTTTAGGGTGTTTAGGGTGTTTAGGGTGTTTAGGGTGTTTAGGGTGTTTAGGGTGTTTAGGGTGTTTAGGGTGTTTAGGGTGTTTAGGGTGTTTAGGGTGTTTAGGGTGTTTAGGGTTTTAGGGTTTTAGGGTTTAGGGTTTAGGGTTTAGGGTTTAGGGTTTAGGGTTTAGGGTTTAGGGTTTAGGGTATAGGGTTTAGGGTTTAGGGTTTAGGTGGTACCCGCGCCGGCGCCACCACCACCCGATGGGCGGCTACGCACCCCAGGGGAGACCGGAGAAACTCGAAAACATTCGATACCCGAGCCCGAAAGTTCCTAAACCCAAACAAAAAACAAGACCCAAAACCCAAAACACTAAACCCCGTCCCCGAAAAAAAACAACCAAAAACCCCAAACCCTACACAGATCCTAAACCCCAAACACCAAACCCTGCCCATCCCAACTCTAAACGCTAAATCCTAAACCCTAAACTCAACACCCCAAACCTTAAACCCTGATCCGCCTCTGGGCAAAGGCCATGGCAATGCGACCACCCAAGGAGTAGCCTCTTCGGATGGTCTGGGGGCACGGAAGGGCAGGTTGGGGCGGTTTAGGGTTTAGGGTTTAGGGTTTAGGGTTTAGGGTTTAGGGTTTAGGGTTTAGGGTTTAGGGTTTAGGGTTTAGGGTTTAGGGTTTAGGGTTGCGGGCTGAGGACCTCTACTTGGAGCTTCATGGTACTTGTGAACCAATGTATACCTGTACCTCTAACTGTACTTATAACCATAGTTGGACACTTAAGGGGCTTTTTTGTGGGTGATAAGTACAGTTATAATGGGTCACGAAGTACCCTGAACCTCCAAGTAAACCCTAAACCCTAACCCTAAACCCTAAACCCTAAACCCTAAACCCTAAACCCTAAACCCTAAACCCCTAAGGTTCCTAAGGTTCCTAAGTACCACGAACCTCCAAGTAGGGGAGGGGTTCTTGAAAGAGCTGGTGACCCTGAGGCTTGGACACCGGCAGCACAAAGCCCTAGGGGTCTGGTTTCGGCTTTACAGTGGTCTCAGGATTTCGGGTTTAGGGTTTAGGGCTAGGCTTTAGGGTTTGTGGTTTAGGGTTTAGGGATTAGCCTTTAACAATGAACATCTTAAGCTCACCCCTCTCCGAAAAGCCTACAAGATGTTTTCAGGGTTGAGGGCTTACAAGGGTTCAAGAATCCACCTAATCCCTCATCCCTAAACCCTAGACCTAAACTCTAACCCCAAACCCGAAACCCTAAACCCTAAACCTTAAACCACTCCACCTTCACGCCCCAGAGCCCAGAGCCCCAAGCCTTCCTGAGAGGTTCAGCCCACGAGCACGAAAAGCCCTAACCCTGAACCCATATGGGGGGGTGTCGGGTTTCGGGTTTGGGGTTTAGGGTTTAGGGATCTTCCTATTTGGTGGGCTATATTCGGGGTCCTCTTTTTTCGTAAGCCCCCATGTAACACCCTGAATAATTAGCAGCAGGTTCGTAACGCTGCTGTTAAGGGTTTTGCATAGGGTCTAGGGTTTACCCTAAACCCAGCAACCTAACTGTTTTAGGCTCTTGGGTGTAGGGTTGCCAAGAAAAACACGCCAGAAGTCACGGCACTTCTCTTTCTCCGGTGCACACTCCGTCCTTCGCCCTTGGCCTTCGGACTTAGGGCCTTTAAACTTTAAAGACCCTAGCAAAGGGTCCAGAGTCGTATCCCTGAATCAGTCTCCCCTACTCCTTTGGGGGGGAGCTTCGAAAAGAATCTACGAACCCCAAAACACAACCCTAAAGCCGAAAATCTAAAACCTATGTAATAGACCCTAAAGCTTAGACCCTAAACCCAAAATACACAAGGGGTCCCTTGGGCCATGGGGTTTCCCAAGTCCCAGAGGGTGGATTCTAAGCTGAGCTTTCAGCGCGCGAGCTTGCGGTCCCGGAGCACCAGGAGCTGGAGCTGAAACGACCCTAAGCCCCAAATCCTGAACCGGGCGAGGGTTTAGGTTTTAGGGTTTCGGGTGTAGGGTTAGGGTTTGGGGTTTGGGGTTTGGGGTTTAGGGTTTGGGTTTTAGGGTAATCCTAATTTTGTTTTACAACCTTAGAGGTTCTATACCCTAAACTCCCAAAGCTCCTGGGGCCCCGAAGCATGCGCCAACTCCAGGACACCGCCACCACTAAGCCAGGGAGGCTCGCGCGCACGTGGCGACAAAAGGCCGAGCCACATGGGCGCTCTGTCTCACCTGGACTCGAGGGTTTAGGCTTTAGGATTCACAGAGTCTATAGGGTTTTGGGTTTTGGGTTTAGGGTTTAGGGTTCAGGGTTTAGGGTTTAGGGTTTAGGGTTTCGGGTTTCGGGTTTACGGGGGTGCACGGATACGAACAGGTCCTTAAGAGGGATTCTAGTACCCCCCCAATTACTTCTCCTATAAGTAAGGAGCTGTTGGTACAAGGGGAGCATCCCCAGGTGTAAGGCTTAGGAATGATGACAAGATATAGGAAATATGGGGTTTAGGGTTTAGGGTTTATCGGTTTGGTCAAAAATCCAGAAAACGAGAGCCCACCCAGAACCGTCGATTGCAGTACTAAAAGATCGCGTTGTTAACTGGGGCCCGGCCGATCCTGCGCCAGGAAAGTCACAGTCACCGTTGCCCACTTTTGAGGCCCGGAAAGTCACCGTTGCCCACTTTTGAGGCCCGGAAAGTCACCGTTGCCCACTTTGGTGCCAGGAAAGTCACCGTTGCCCACTGTTGAGGCCAGGAAAGTCACCGTTGCCCACTTTTGAGGCCAGGAAAG